>CM060951.1:224734772-224964772 GCA_030765055.1 Mantis religiosa | reverse complement strand
AGGATGTCCATAATTAAATTTAAGATTTGATAACTTATAGTCACATCAAGTCATTTATACGTATATTTGCACGCATGTGTATTACATTAAAACGTCATATTTTATCTAGGTTATTGACACTACACTGTCACCTTAAAGTGACAGCAATAAATACTTAACTGCAAGTAAAATACAGAAATAGCATTCAACTGTTTAATGAGTAAATTTGCCTGCCTTGGTAGTGTAGATGGTAGCATGTCTGCCTCACGTTCAAGAGGTCCCGAGTTCAAATCTCGGTCAGGGTGAGTTACCTGGTAAGGTTTTTCTGGGGTTTTCCCTTATCCTTATAGTCGAATGTTAGGTAACTCTAAGCTCCATGGACCCTGGACACATTTGAGCATCATTTCACCCACTTCATTCACCATCCAATATGACTTGAATTCCTAAGGGAACAAAAATATGATTTGATCCAAATTGCAAGTTTTAAACACAAAATTTTTATTGTAAAAAACTTCCACATATTTTAAATGTTGACGATGTCGGTGAGTGGTCTAGTAACTTATGTAGGAAATTTAAAGAAAAGATTTTTATTGCAAAAACCATGTGAATATAACACCTTCACTTTTTTTTTTCTCCAATTTGGAGATGATCATAATCAAAAACTATGCAGATGTTTGTTGAGACAATCATGTCTAGTGTTAAGTCTGAACATGACAACAGTTGTTAAGTTAATTGATGGAATTAATCATTTGTTCACACTAGCTATGTATAGTCTAAGGTTTTGGATAGATACAGTCAACTTCAAAAATTCAATGCTATGTCTGGGATTTGAACAACAGTTTCCGTCCAGTCGCTCTTACCCATTGGGCTACCACGGCCAACGTGCCGTCCTGACATTAAATTCTTTATAAGTCTAGTATGAAGAAATGATTAATTTCCATCAAATAACTAAAATAATAAGAGGTAAATGATGAAGCCTGGGACTCAAGTACTTACGATAGTAAGTCACCACAAACAGTATATCTCAGATACAAGAGCCTCTAGTGGTTTACTGGGAAAATATATGAATCAATTGGAGAATTTAATGTCACGACAGCACTTTCGCTATGCTAGCTCAATGGGTAAGGGTGACTGCATGCAAACCGAGTGTCAAATCCCGGCCATGGCATTGAATTTTTCAGATTGACTCTATCAAAAACCTTAGCCTATATACGGCTAGTGGAAAGAAATGATTAATTTCCATCAATTAACTTAAAATAATAAGAGTTAAATGGTGAAGTCAGGGATTTAAGTACTTACGATAGTAAGTGGCCACAAATGACGTATCTTGGATACGAGAGCCCCTAGTGGTTTACCGGGGAAATATATGAGTCAACTGGAGAATTTTGTGTCATGACGGCACGTTCGCTATGGTAGCTCAATGGGCAAGAACAACTGGATAGAAACCAAGAGATCCGTGGTTCAAATCCCAGCCGTGGCATTGAATTTTTTAGTTTGACTAACCAAAACCTTAGCCTATATATGGCTAGTGAGAAAAAATGATTAATTTCCATGAATTAACTTAAATAATAAGAAGTTAATGATGAAGCCTGGGACTCAAGTAGTTATGATAGTAAGTTGCCACAAACAGTGTATCTCAGATACGAGAGCTGCTAGTGGTTTACCGTGAAAATATAAGTCAATTGGAGGACTTGTCATGACAACACGTTGGCCATGGTAGCTCAATGGGCAAGAGTGACTGGATGGAAACCAGGAGATCCGTGGTTCAAATCCCAGCCATGGCATTGAATTTTTCAGTTTGACTATCATTAGCCTATGTAAGGCCAGTGAGAAAAACTGACTAATTTCCATCAATTGACTTAAATGCCTTTTATGTTTTCTATAAAAGGTAATACAATTAATTTTTTCAAAATTTAAGTGAATTTTGTTGCTTTATTTAGTACATCAAAATTTTTATTTGATCAATTTGGAGCTGAATTCTTTTGTGATACTTAATCACAATACTTGTATCATCTGCAAGGAGAACTGTCTTAGCAGGAAGGTCTTTAAAGATTTGACAATTGAAAACCTGCGTGGGAAAAGTGTTCCAAGCACCAAAAGTTAGCACATCACACCACACCAGTGTGAGTGAAGCAATGTGTCAATATCTTCCCGATTCACTTCTGTGATAATTTGTGCTTCACTGTCCCTACACTTCTTTCATGTTTATACCTTGATCAAAAGTTAAATTTTACAGGAAGAGGATTGTTATTGTTGCAGTTATTTTTCAAGAAAATTTCAACATTCATGAACAAAACTCTAAAATGGAAATTAATTGTTCTTTCACACTAGCCGTGTGTAGGATGCACTATGAAAGGGTAGAGCCAGACTGAAAAATTCAATGCCATAGCTGGGATTTGAACCACGAATCTTCTGGTTTCCGTCCAGCCGCTCTAACCATTTGAGCTACTATGACCAACGTGCCAACATGACATTAAATTCTCCAACTGACTTGTGTTTTACCCGGTAAACCACTAGGAGTTCTCATAAACACATGAGACAACTACCTTAATGACGACTTACTATGCTGTAAGTACTTTAAGGCCCGGGCTTTATAGTAAACCACTAGTGGTTCTCATAAACACATGAGACAACTACCTCAATGACGACTTACTATGCTGTAAGTACTTTAAGGTCCGGGCTTTATAGTAAACCACTAGTAGTTCTCATAAACACATGAGACAACTACCTTAATGACGACTTACTATGCTGTAAGTACTTTAAGGTCCGGGCTTTATAGTAAACCATTAGTAGTTCTCATAAACACATGAGACAACTACCTTAATGACGACTTACTATGCTGTAAGTACTTTAAGGCCCGGGCTTTATAGTAAACCACTAGGAGTTCTCATAAACACATGAGACAACTACCTTAATGACGACTTACTATGATGTAAGTACTTTAAGGTCCGGGCTTTATAGTAAACCACTAGGAGTTCTCATAAACACATAAGACAACTACCTTAATGGCGACTTACTATGCTGTAAGTACTTTAAGGCCCGGGCTTTATAGTAAACCACTAGGAGTTCTCATAAACACATGAGACAACTACCTTAATGGCGACTTACTATTCTGTAAGTACTTTAAGGCCCGGGCTTTATAGTAAACCACTAGGAGTTCTCATAAACACATGAGACAACTACCTTAATGACGACTTACTATGCTGTAAGTACTTTAAGGCCCGGGCTTTATAGTAAACCACTAGGAGTTCTCATAAACACATAACACAACTACCTTAATGGCGACTTACTATGCTGTAAGTACTTTAAGGCCCGAGCTTTGTAGTAAACCACTAGCAATTCTCATAAACACATGAGACAACTACCTTAATGACGACTTACTATGCTGTAAGTACTTTAAGGCCCGGGCTTTATAGTAAACCACTAGGAGTTCTCATAAACACATGAGACAACTACCTTAATGACGACTTACTATGCTGTACGTACTTTAAGATCCGGGCTTTATAGTAAACCACTAGGAGTTCTCATAAACACATGAGACAACTACCTTATTGGCGACTTACTATGCTGTAAGTACTTTAAGGTCCGGGCTTTATAGTCAACCACTAGGAGTTCTCATAAACACATGAGACAACTACCTTAATGGCGACTTACTATGCTGTAAGTACTTTAAGGCCCGGGCTTTATAGTAAACCACTAGCAATTCTCATAAACACATGAGACAACTACCTGAATGACGACTTACTATGCTGTAAGTACTTTAAGGCCCGGGCTTTATAGTAAACCACTAGGAGTTCTCATAAACACATGAGACAACTACCTTAATGAAGACTTACTATGCTGTACGTACTTTAAGATCCGGGCTTTATAGTAAACCACTAGGAGTTCTCATAAACACATGAGACAACTACCTTAATGACGACTTACTATGCTGTAAGTACTTTAAGGTCCGGGCTTTATAGTAAACCACTAGGAGTTCTCATAAACACATGAGACAACTACCTTAATGACGACTTACTGTGCTGTAAGCACTTTAAGGCCCGGGCTTTATAGTAAACCACTAGGAGTTCTCATAAACACATAAGACAACAACCTTAATGACGACTTACTATGCTGCAAGTACTTTAAGGTCCGGGCTTTATAGTAAACCACTAGGAGTTCTCATAAACACATGAGACAACTACCTTAATGACGACTTATTATGCTGTAAGTACTTTAAGGCCCGGGCTTTATGGTAAACCACTAGCAGTTCTCATAAACACATGAGACAACTACCTTATTGGCGACTTACTATGCTGTAAGTACTTTAAGGCCCGGGCTTTGTAGTAAACCACTAGCAATTCTCATAAACACATGAGACAACTACCTTAATGACGACTTACTATGCTGTAAGTACTTTAAGGTCCGGGCTTTATAGTAAACCACTAGGAGTTCTCATAAACACATGAGACAACTACCTTAATGATGACTTACTATGCTGTAAGTACTTTAAGGCCCGGGCTTTATAGTAAACCACTAGGAGTTCTCATAAACACATGAGACAACTACCTTAATGACGACTTACTATGCTGTAAGTACTTTAAGGCCCGGGCTTTGTAGTAAACCACTAGCAATTCTCATAAACACATGAGACAACTACCTTAATGATGACTTACTGTGCTGTAAGTACCTTAAGGCCCGGGCTTTATAGTAAACCACTAGGAGTTCTCATAAACACATGAGACAACTACCTTAATGACGACTTACTATGCTGTACGTACTTTAAGATCCGGGCTTTATAGTAAACCACTAGGAGTTCTCATAAACACATGAGACAACTACCTTATTGGCGACTTACTATGCTGTAAGTACTTTAAGGTCCGGGCTTTATAGTCAACCACTAGGAGTTCTCATAAACACATGAGACAACTACCTTAATGGCGACTTACTATGCTGTAAGTACTTTAAGGCCCGGGCTTTATAGTAAACCACTAGCAATTCTCATAAACACATGAGACAACTACCTGAATGACGACTTACTATGCTGTAAGTACTTTAAGGCCCGGGCTTTATAGTAAACCACTAGGAGTTCTCATAAACACATGAGACAACTACCTCAATGAAGACTTACTATGCTGTACGTACTTTAAGATCCGGGCTTTATAGTAAACCACTAGGAGTTCTCATAAACACATGAGACAACTACCTTAATGACGACTTACTATGCTGTAAGTACTTTAAGGTCCGGGCTTTATAGTAAACCACTAGGAGTTCTCATAAACACATGAGACAATTACCTTAATGACGACTTACTGTGCTGTAAGCACTTTAAGGCCCGGGCTTTATAGTAAACCACTAGGAGTTCTCATAAACACATAAGACAACAACCTTAATGACGACTTACTATGCTGTAAGTACTTTAAGGTCCGGGCTTTATAGTAAACCACTAGGAGTTCTCATAAACACATGAGACAACTACCTTAATGACGACTTATTATGCTGTAAGTACTTTAAGGCCCGGGCTTTATGGTAAACCACTAGCAGTTCTCATAAACACATGAGACAACTACCTTATTGGCGACTTACTATGCTGTAAGTACTTTAAGGCCCGGGCTTTGTAGTAAACCACTAGCAATTCTCATAAACACATGAGACAACTACCTTAATGACGACTTACTATGCTGTAAGTACTTTAAGGTCCGGGCTTTATAGTAAACCACTAGGAGTTCTCATAAACACATGAGACAACTACCTTAATGATGACTTACTATGCTGTAAGTACTTTAAGGCCCGGGCTTTATAGTAAACCACTAGGAGTTCTCATAAACACATGAGACAACTACCTTAATGACGACTTACTATGCTGTAAGTACTTTAAGGCCCGGGCTTTGTAGTAAACCACTAGCAATTCTCATAAACACATGAGACAACTACCTTAATGACGACTTACTGTGCTGTAAGTACTTTAAGGCCCGGGCTTTATAGTAAACCACTAGGAGTTCTCATACACACATAAGACAACTACCTTAATGACGACTTACTATGCTGTAAGTACTTTAAGGTCCGGGCTTTATAGTAAACCACTAGGATTTCTCATAAACACATGAGACAACTACCTTAATGACGACTTACTATGCTGTAAGTACTTTAAGGCCCGGGCTTTATAGTAAACCACTAGGAGTTCTCATAAACACATTAGACAACTACCTTAATGACGACTTACTATGCTGTAAGTACTTTAAGGCCCGGGCTTTATAGTAAACCACTAGGAGTTCTCATAAACACACGAGACAACTACCTTAATGACGACTTACTATGCTGTAAGTACTTTAAGGCCCGGGCTTTGTAGTAAACCACTAGCAATTCTCATAAACACATGAGACAACTACCTGAATGACGACTCTATTCTGTAAGTACTTTAAGGCCCGGGCTTTATAGTAAACCACCAGGAGTTCTCATACACACATGAGACAACTACCTTAATGACGACTTACTATGCTGTACGTACTTTAAGATCCGGGCTTTATAGTAAACCACTAGGAGTTCTCATAAACACATGAGACAACTACCTTATTGGCGACTTACTATGCTGTAAGTACTTTAAGGCCCGGGCTTTATAGTCAACCACTAGGAGTTCTCATAAACACATGAGACAACTACCTTAATGGCGACTTACTATGCTGTAAGTACTTTAAGGCCCGGGCTTTATAGTAAACCACTAGGAGTTCTCATAAACACATGAGACAACTACCATAATGACGACTTACTATGCTGTAAGTACTTTAAGGCCCGGGCTTTATAGTAAACCACTAGGAGTTCTCATAAACACATGAGACAACTACCTTAATGACGACTTACTATGCTGTACGTACTTTAAGATCCGGGCTTTATAGTAAACCACTAGGAGTTCTCATAAACACATGTGACAACTACCTTATTGGCGACTTACTATGCTGTAAGTACTTTAAGGCCCGGGCTTTATAGTCAACCACTAGGAGTTCTCATAAACACATGAGACAACTACCTTAATGGCGACTTACTATGCTGTAAGTACTTTAAGGTCCGGGCTTTATAGTAAACCACTAGGAGTTCTCATAAACACATGAGACAACTACCTTAATGACGACTTACTATGCTGTAAGTACTTTAAGGCCCGGGCTTTATTGTAAACCACTAGGAGTTCTCATAAACACATGAGACAACTACCTTAATGACGACTTACTATGCTGTAAGTACTTTAAGGCCCGGGCTTTATAGTAAACCACTAGGAGTTCTCATAAACATATGAGACAACTACCTTATTGGTGACTTACTATGCTGTAAGTACTTTAAGGTCCGGGCTTTATAGTAAACCACTAGGAGTTCTCATAAACACATGAGACAACTACCTTAATGACGACTTACTATGCTGTAAGTACTTTAAGGCCCGGGCTTTATAGTAAACCACTAGGAGTTCTCATAAACACATAAGACAACTACCTTAATGACGACTTACTATGCTGTAAGTACTTTAAGGTCCGGGCTTTATAGTAAACCACTAGGAGTTCTCATAAACACATGAGACAACTACCTTAATGACGACTTACTATGCTGTAAGTACTTTAAGGCCCGGGCTTTATGGTAAACCACTAGCAGTTCTCATAAACATATGAGACAACTACCTTAATGACGACTTACTATGCTGTAAGTACTTTAAGGCCCGGGCTTTATAGTAAACCACTAGGAGTTCTCATAAACACATGAGACAACTACCTTAATGACGACTTACTATGCTGTAAGTACTTTAAGGCCCGGGCTTTATAGTAAACCACTAGCAATTCTCATAAACACATGAGACAACTACCTTAATGACGACTTACTATGCTGTAAGTACTTTAAGGTCCGGGCTTTATAGTAAACCACTAGGATTTCTCATAAACACATGAGACAACTACCTTAATGACGACTTACTATGCTGTAAGTACTTTAAGGCCCGGGCTTTATAGTAAACCACTAGGAGTTCTCATAAACACATAAGACAACTACCTTAATGACGACTTACTATGCTGTATGTACTTTAAGGTCCGGGCTTTATAGTAAACCACTAGGAGTTCTCATAAACACATGAGACAACTACCTTAATGACGACTTACTATGCTGTAAGTACTTTAAGGCCCGGGCTTTATCTTAAACCACTAGCAATTCTCATAAACACATGAGACAACTACCTTAATGACGACTTACTATGCTGTAAGTACTTTAAGGCCCGGGCTTTATAGTAAACCACTAGGAGTTCTCATAAACACATGAGACAACTACCTTAATGACGACTTACTATGCTGTAAGTACTTTAAGGCCCGGGCTTTATAGTAAACCACTAGCAATTCTCATAAACACATGAGACAACTACCTTAATGACGACTTACTATGCTGTAAGTACTTTAAGGCCCGGGCTTTATAGTAAACCACTAGGAGTTCTCATACACACATGAGACAACTACCTTAATGACGACTTACTGTGCTGTACTTACTTTAAGATCCGGGCTTTATAGTAAACCATTAGGAGTTCTCATAAACACATGAGACAACTACCTTATTGGCGACTTACTATGCTGTAAGTACTTTAAGGCCTGGGCTTTATAGTCAACCACTAGGAGTTCTCATAAACACATGAGACAACTACCTTAATGGCGACTTACTATGCTGTAAGTACTTTAAGGCCCGGGCTTTATAGTAAACCACTAGAAGTTCTCATAAACACATGAGACAACTACCTTAATGACGACTTACTATGCTGTAAGTACTTTAAGGCCCGGGCTTTATAGTAAACCACTAGGAGTTCTCATAAACACATGAGACAACTACCTTATTGGTGACTTACTATGCTGTAAGTACTTTAAGGCCCGGGCTTTATAGTAAACCACTAGGAGTTCTCATAAACACATGAGACAACTACCTTAATGGCGACTTACTATGCTGTAAGTACTTTAAGGCCGGGCTTTATAGTAAACCACTAGGAGTTCTCATAAACACATGAGACAACTACCTTAATGGCGACTTACTATGCTGTAAGTACTTTAAGGCCCGGGCTTTATAGTAAACCACTAGGAGTTCTCATAAACACATGAGACAACTACCTTAATGACGACTTACTATGCTGTAAGTACTTTAAGGCCCGGGCTTTGTAGTAAACCACTAGCAATTCTCATAAACACATGAGACAACTACCTTAATGACGACTTACTGTGCTGTAAGTACTTTAAGGCCCGGGCTTTATAGTAAACCACTAGGAGTTCTCATAAACACATAAGACAACTACCTTAATGACGACTTACTATGCTGTAAGTACTTTAAGGTCCGGGCTTTATAGTAAACCACTAGGAGTTCTCATAAACACATGAGACAACTACCTTAATGACGACTTACTATGCTGTAAGTACTTTAAGGCCCGGGCTTTATAGTAAACCACTAGGAGTTCTCATAAACACATGAGACAACTACCTTAATGACGACTTACTATGCTGTAAGTACTTTAAGGCCCGGGCTTTATAGTAAACCACTAGGAGTTCTCATAAACACACGAGACAACTACCTTAATGACGACTTACTATGCTGTAAGTACTTTAAGGCCCGGGCTTTATAGTAAACCACTAGCAATTCTCATAAACACATGAGACAACTACCTTAATGACGACTTACTATGCTGTAAGTACTTTAAGATCCGGGCTTTATAGTAAACCACTAGGAGTTCTCATAAACACATGAGACAACTACCTTATTGGCGACTTACTATGCTGTAAGTACTTTAAGGCCCGGGCTTTATAGTCAACCACTAGGAGTTCTCATAAACACATGAGACAACTACCTTAATGGCCACTTACTATGCTGTAAGTACTTTAAGGCCCGGGCTTTATAGTAAACCACTAGGAGTTCTCATAAACACATGAGACAACTACCATAATGACGACTTACTATGCTGTAAGTACTTTAAGGCCCGGGCTTTATAGTAAACCACTAGGAGTTCTCATAAACACATGAGACAACTACCTTAATGACGACTTACTATGCTGTACGTACTTTAAGATCCGGGCTTTATAGTAAACCACTAGGAGTTCTCATAAACACATGTGACAACTACCTTATTGGCGACTTACTATGCTGTAAGTACTTTAAGGCCCGGGCTTTATAGTCAACCACTAGGAGTTCTCATAAACACATGAGACAACTACCTTAATGGCGACTTACTATGCTGTAAGTACTTTAAGGTCCGGGCTTTATAGTAAACCACTAGGAGTTCTCATAAACACATGAGACAACTACCTTAATGACGACTTACTATGCTGTAAGTACTTTAAGGCCCGGGCTTTATTGTAAACCACTAGGAGTTCTCATAAACACATGAGACAACTACCTTAATGACGACTTACTATGCTGTAAGTACTTTAAGGCCCGGGCTTTATAGTAAACCACTAGGAGTTCTCATAAACACATGAGACAACTACCTTAATGACGACTTACTATGCTGTAAGTACTTTAAGGTCCTGGCTTTATAGTAAACCACTAGGAGTTCTCATAAACACATGAGACAACTACCTTAATGACGACTTACTATGCTGAAAGTACTTTAAGGCCCGGGCTTTGTAGTAAACCACTAGCAATTCTCATAAACACATGAGACAACTACCTTAATGATGACTTACTGTGCTGTAAGTACTTTAAGGCCCGGGCTTTATAGTAAACCACTAGGAGTTCTCATACACACATAAGACAACTACCTTAATGACGACTTACTATGCTGTAAGTACTTTAAGGTCCGGGCTTTATAGTAAACCACTAGGAGTTCTCATAAACACATGAGACAACTACCTTAATGACGACTTACTATGCTGTAAGTACTTTAAGGCCCGGGCTTTATAGTAAACCACTAGGAGTTCTCATAAACACATTAGACAACTACCTTAATGACGACTTACTATGCTGTAAGTACTTTAAGGCCCGGGCTTTATAGTAAACCACTAGGAGTTCTCATAAACACACGAGACAACTACCTTAATGACGACTTACTATGCTGTAAGTACTTTAAGGCCCGGGCTTTATAGTAAACCACTAGCAATTCTCATAAACACATGAGACAACTACCTGAATGACGACTCTATTCTGTAAGTACTTTAAGGCCCGGGCTTTATAGTAAACCACCAGGAGTTCTCATACACACATGAGACAACTACCTTAATGACGACTTACTATGCTGTACGTACTTTAAGATCCGGGCTTTATAGTAAACCACTAGGAGTTCTCATAAACACATGAGACAACTACCTTATTGGCGACTTACTATGCTGTAAGTACTTTAAGGCCCGGGCTTTATAGTAAACCACTAGGAGTTCTCATAAACACATGAGACAACTACCTTAATGGCGACTTACTATGCTGTAAGTACTTTAAGGCCCGGGCTTTATAGTAAACCACTAGGAGTTCTCATAAACACATGAGACAACTACCATAATGACGACTTACTATGCTGTAAGTACTTTAAGGCCCGGGCTTTATAGTAAACCACTAGGAGTTCTCATAAACACATGAGACAACTACCTTAATGACGACTTACTATGCTGTACGTACTTTAAGATCCGGGCTTTATAGTAAACCACTAGGAGTTCTCATAAACACATGTGACAACTACCTTATTGGCGACTTACTATGCTGTAAGTACTTTAAGGCCCGGGCTTTATAGTCAACCACTAGGAGTTCTCATAAACACATGAGACAACTACCTTAATGGCGACTTACTATGCTGTAAGTACTTTAAGGTCCGGGCTTTATAGTAAACCACTAGGAGTTCTCATAAACACATGAGACAACTACCTTAATGACGACTTACTATGCTGTAAGTACTTTAAGGCCCGGGCTTTATTGTAAACCACTAGGAGTTCTCATAAACACATGAGACAACTACCTTAATGACGACTTACTATGCTGTAAGTACTTTAAGGCCCGGGCTTTATAGTAAACCACTAGGAGTTCTCATAAACACATGAGACAACTACCTTAATGACGATTTACTATGCTGTAAGTACTTTAAGGTCCGGGCTTTATAGTAAACCACTAGGAGTTCTCATAAACACATGAGACAACTACCTTAATGACGACTTACTATGCTGTAAGTACTTTAAGGCCCGGGCTTTATAGTAAACCACTAGGAGTTCTCATAAACACATAAGACAACTACCTTAATGACGACTTACTATGCTGTAAGTACTTTAAGGTCCGGGCTTTATAGTAAACCACTAGGAGTTCTCATAAACACATGAGACAACTACCTCAATGACGACTTACTATGCTGTAAGTACTTTAAGGCCCGGGCTTTATGGTAAACCACTAGCAGTTCTCATAAACATATGAGACAACTACCTTAATGACGACTTACTATGCTGTAAGTACTTTAAGGCCCGGGCTTTATAGTACACCACTAGGAGTTCTCATAAACACATGAGACAACTACCTTAATGACGACTTACTATGCTGTAAGTACTTTAAGGCCCGGTCTTTATAGTAAACCACTAGCAATTCTCATAAACACATGAGACAACTACCTTAATGACGACTTACTATGCTGTAAGTACTTTAAGGTCCGGGCTTTATAGTAAACCACTAGGATTTCTCATAAACACATGAGACAACTACCTTAATGACGACTTACTATGCTGTAAGTACTTTAAGGCCCGGGCTTTATAGTAAACCACTAGGAGTTCTCATAAACACATAAGACAACTACCTTAATGACGACTTACTATGCTGTATGTACTTTAAGGTCCGGGCTTTATAGTAAACCACTAGGAGTTCTCATAAACACATGAGACAACTACCTTAATGACGACTTACTATGCTGTAAGTACTTTAAGGCCCGGGCTTTATCTTAAACCACTAGCAATTCTCATAAACACATGAGACAACTACCTTAATGACGACTTACTATGCTGTAAGTACTTTAAGGACCGGGCTTTATAGTAAACCACTAGGAGTTCTCATAAACACATGAGACAACTACCTTAATGACGACTTACTATGCTGTAAGTACTTTAAGGCCCGGGCTTTATAGTAAACCACTAGCAATTCTCATAAACACATGAGACAGCTACCTTAATGACGACTTACTATGCTGTAAGTACTTTAAGGCCCGGGCTTTATAGTAAACCACTAGGAGTTCTCATACACACATGAGACAACTACCTTAATGACGACTTACTGTGCTGTACTTACTTTAAGATCCGGGCTTTATAGTAAACCACTAGGAGTTCTCATAAACACATGAGACAACTACCTTATTGGCGACTTACTATGCTGTAAGTACTTTAAGGCCTGGGCTTTATAGTCAACCACTAGGAGTTCTCATAAACACATGAGACAACTACCTTAATGGCGACTTACTATGCTGTAAGTACTTTAAGGCCCGGGCTTTATAGTAAACCACTAGGAGTTCTCATAAACACATGAGACAACTACCTTAATGACGACTTACTATGCTGTAAGTACTTTAAGGCCCGGGCTTTATAGTAAACCACTAGGAGTTCTCATAAACACATGAGACAACTACCTTATTGGTGACTTACTATGCTGTAAGTACTTTAAGGCCCGGGCTTTATAGTAAACCACTAGGAGTTCTCATAAACACATGAGACAACTACCTTAATGGCGACTTACTATGCTGTAAGTACTTTAAGGCCGGGCTTTATAGTAAACCACTAGGAGTTCTCATAAACACATGAGACAACTACCTTAATGGCGACTTACTATGCTGTAAGTACTTTAAGGCCCGGGCTTTATAGTAAACCACTAGGAGTTCTCATAAACACATGAGACAACTACCTTAATGACGACTTACTATGCTGTAAGTACTTTAAGGCCCGGGCTTTGTAGTAAACCACTAGCAATTCTCATAAACACATGAGACAACTACCTTAATGACGACTTACTGTGCTGTAAGTACTTTAAGGCCCGGGCTTTATAGTAAACCACTAGGAGTTCTCATAAACACATAAGACAACTACCTTAATGACGACTTACTATGCTGTAAGTACTTTAAGGTCCGGGCTTTATAGTAAACCACTAGGAGTTCTCATAAACACATGAGACAACTACCTTAATGACGACTTACTATGCTGTAAGTACTTTAAGGCCCGGGCTTTATAGTAAACCACTAGGAGTTCTCATAAACACATGAGACAACTACCTTAATGACGACTTACTATGCTGTAAGTACTTTAAGGCCCGGGCTTTATAGTAAACCACTAGGAGTTCTCATAAACACACGAGACAACTACCTTAATGACGACTTACTATGCTGTAAGTACTTTAAGGCCCGGGCTTTATAGTAAACCACTAGCAATTCTCATAAACACATGAGACAACTACCTTAATGACGACTTACTATGCTGTAAGTACTTTAAGATCCGGGCTTTATAGTAAACCACTAGGAGTTCTCATAAACACATGAGACAACTACCTTATTGGCGACTTACTATGCTGTAAGTACTTTAAGGCCCGGGCTTTATAGTCAACCACTAGGAGTTCTCATAAACACATGAGACAACTACCTTAATGGCCACTTACTATGCTGTAAGTACTTTAAGGCCCGGGCTTTATAGTAAACCACTAGGAGTTCTCATAAACACATGAGACAACTACCATAATGACGACTTACTATGCTGTAAGTACTTTAAGGCCCGGGCTTTATAGTAAACCACTAGGAGTTCTCATAAACACATGAGACAACTACCTTAATGACGACTTACTATGCTGTACGTACTTTAAGATCCGGGCTTTATAGTAAACCACTAGGAGTTCTCATAAACACATGTGACAACTACCTTATTGGCGACTTACTATGCTGTAAGTACTTTAAGGCCCGGGCTTTATAGTCAACCACTAGGAGTTCTCATAAACACATGAGACAACTACCTTAATGGCGACTTACTATGCTGTAAGTACTTTAAGGTCCGGGCTTTATAGTAAACCACTAGGAGTTCTCATAAACACATGAGACAACTACCTTAATGACGACTTACTATGCTGTAAGTACTTTAAGGCCCGGGCTTTATTGTAAACCACTAGGAGTTCTCATAAACACATGAGACAACTACCTTAATGACGACTTACTATGCTGTAAGTACTTTAAGGCCCGGGCTTTATAGTAAACCACTAGGAGTTCTCATAAACACATGAGACAACTACCTTAATGACGACTTACTATGCTGTAAGTACTTTAAGGTCCTGGCTTTATAGTAAACCACTAGGAGTTCTCATAAACACATGAGACAACTACCTTAATGACGACTTACTATGCTGAAAGTACTTTAAGGCCCGGGCTTTGTAGTAAACCACTAGCAATTCTCATAAACACATGAGACAACTACCTTAATGATGACTTACTGTGCTGTAAGTACTTTAAGGCCCGGGCTTTATAGTAAACCACTAGGAGTTCTCATACACACATAAGACAACTACCTTAATGACGACTTACTATGCTGTAAGTACTTTAAGGTCCGGGCTTTATAGTAAACCACTAGGAGTTCTCATAAACACATGAGACAACTACCTTAATGACGACTTACTATGCTGTAAGTACTTTAAGGCCCGGGCTTTATAGTAAACCACTAGGAGTTCTCATAAACACATTAGACAACTACCTTAATGACGACTTACTATGCTGTAAGTACTTTAAGGCCCGGGCTTTATAGTAAACCACTAGGAGTTCTCATAAACACACGAGACAACTACCTTAATGACGACTTACTATGCTGTAAGTACTTTAAGGCCCGGGCTTTATAGTAAACCACTAGCAATTCTCATAAACACATGAGACAACTACCTGAATGACGACTCTATTCTGTAAGTACTTTAAGGCCCGGGCTTTATAGTAAACCACCAGGAGTTCTCATACACACATGAGACAACTACCTTAATGACGACTTACTATGCTGTACGTACTTTAAGATCCGGGCTTTATAGTAAACCACTAGGAGTTCTCATAAACACATGAGACAACTACCTTATTGGCGACTTACTATGCTGTAAGTACTTTAAGGCCCGGGCTTTATAGTAAACCACTAGGAGTTCTCATAAACACATGAGACAACTACCTTAATGGCGACTTACTATGCTGTAAGTACTTTAAGGCCCGGGCTTTATAGTAAACCACTAGGAGTTCTCATAAACACATGAGACAACTACCATAATGACGACTTACTATGCTGTAAGTACTTTAAGGCCCGGGCTTTATAGTAAACCACTAGGAGTTCTCATAAACACATGAGACAACTACCTTAATGACGACTTACTATGCTGTACGTACTTTAAGATCCGGGCTTTATAGTAAACCACTAGGAGTTCTCATAAACACATGTGACAACTACCTTATTGGCGACTTACTATGCTGTAAGTACTTTAAGGCCCGGGCTTTATAGTCAACCACTAGGAGTTCTCATAAACACATGAGACAACTACCTTAATGGCGACTTACTATGCTGTAAGTACTTTAAGGTCCGGGCTTTATAGTAAACCACTAGGAGTTCTCATAAACACATGAGACAACTACCTTAATGACGACTTACTATGCTGTAAGTACTTTAAGGCCCGGGCTTTATTGTAAACCACTAGGAGTTCTCATAAACACATGAGACAACTACCTTAATGACGACTTACTATGCTGTAAGTACTTTAAGGCCCGGGCTTTATAGTAAACCACTAGGAGTTCTCATAAACACATGAGACAACTACCTTAATGACGATTTACTATGCTGTAAGTACTTTAAGGTCCGGGCTTTATAGTAAACCACTAGGAGTTCTCATAAACACATGAGACAACTACCTTAATGACGACTTACTATGCTGTAAGTACTTTAAGGCCCGGGCTTTATAGTAAACCACTAGGAGTTCTCATAAACACATAAGACAACTACCTTAATGACGACTTACTATGCTGTAAGTACTTTAAGGTCCGGGCTTTATAGTAAACCACTAGGAGTTCTCATAAACACATGAGACAACTACCTCAATGACGACTTACTATGCTGTAAGTACTTTAAGGCCCGGGCTTTATGGTAAACCACTAGCAGTTCTCATAAACATATGAGACAACTACCTTAATGACGACTTACTATGCTGTAAGTACTTTAAGGCCCGGGCTTTATAGTACACCACTAGGAGTTCTCATAAACACATGAGACAACTACCTTAATGACGACTTACTATGCTGTAAGTACTTTAAGGCCCGGTCTTTATAGTAAACCACTAGCAATTCTCATAAACACATGAGACAACTACCTTAATGACGACTTACTATGCTGTAAGTACTTTAAGGTCCGGGCTTTATAGTAAACCACTAGGATTTCTCATAAACACATGAGACAACTACCTTAATGACGACTTACTATGCTGTAAGTACTTTAAGGCCCGGGCTTTATAGTAAACCACTAGGAGTTCTCATAAACACATAAGACAACTACCTTAATGACGACTTACTATGCTGTATGTACTTTAAGGTCCGGGCTTTATAGTAAACCACTAGGAGTTCTCATAAACACATGAGACAACTACCTTAATGACGACTTACTATGCTGTAAGTACTTTAAGGCCCGGGCTTTATCTTAAACCACTAGCAATTCTCATAAACACATGAGACAACTACCTTAATGACGACTTACTATGCTGTAAGTACTTTAAGGACCGGGCTTTATAGTAAACCACTAGGAGTTCTCATAAACACATGAGACAACTACCTTAATGACGACTTACTATGCTGTAAGTACTTTAAGGCCCGGGCTTTATAGTAAACCACTAGCAATTCTCATAAACACATGAGACAGCTACCTTAATGACGACTTACTATGCTGTAAGTACTTTAAGGCCCGGGCTTTATAGTAAACCACTAGGAGTTCTCATACACACATGAGACAACTACCTTAATGACGACTTACTGTGCTGTACTTACTTTAAGATCCGGGCTTTATAGTAAACCACTAGGAGTTCTCATAAACACATGAGACAACTACCTTATTGGCGACTTACTATGCTGTAAGTACTTTAAGGCCTGGGCTTTATAGTCAACCACTAGGAGTTCTCATAAACACATGAGACAACTACCTTAATGGCGACTTACTATGCTGTAAGTACTTTAAGGCCCGGGCTTTATAGTAAACCACTAGGAGTTCTCATAAACACATGAGACAACTACCTTAATGACGACTTACTATGCTGTAAGTACTTTAAGGCCCGGGCTTTATAGTAAACCACTAGGAGTTCTCATAAACACATGAGACAACTACCTTATTGGTGACTTACTATGCTGTAAGTACTTTAAGGCCCGGGCTTTATAGTAAACCACTAGGAGTTCTCATAAACACATGAGACAACTACCTTAATGGCGACTTACTATGCTGTAAGTACTTTAAGGCCGGGCTTTATAGTAAACCACTAGGAGTTCTCATAAACACATGAGACAACTACCTTAATGGCGACTTACTATGCTGTAAGTACTTTAAGGCCCGGGCTTTATAGTAAACCACTAGGAGTTCTCATAAACACATGAGACAACTACCTTAATGACGACTTACTATGCTGTAAGTACTTTAAGGCCCGGGCTTTGTAGTAAACCACTAGCAATTCTCATAAACACATGAGACAACTACCTTAATGACGACTTACTGTGCTGTAAGTACTTTAAGGCCCGGGCTTTATAGTAAACCACTAGGAGTTCTCATAAACACATAAGACAACTACCTTAATGACGACTTACTATGCTGTAAGTACTTTAAGGTCCGGGCTTTATAGTAAACCACTAGGAGTTCTCATAAACACATGAGACAACTACCTTAATGACGACTTACTATGCTGTAAGTACTTTAAGGCCCGGGCTTTATAGTAAACCACTAGGAGTTCTCATAAACACATGAGACAACTACCTTAATGACGACTTACTATGCTGTAAGTACTTTAAGGCCCGGGCTTTATAGTAAACCACTAGGAGTTCTCATAAACACACGAGACAACTACCTTAATGACGACTTACTATGCTGTAAGTACTTTAAGGCCCGGGCTTTATAGTAAACCACTAGCAATTCTCATAAACACATGAGACAACTACCTTAATGACGACTTACTATGCTGTAAGTACTTTAAGATCCGGGCTTTATAGTAAACCACTAGGAGTTCTCATAAACACATGAGACAACTACCTTATTGGCGACTTACTATGCTGTAAGTACTTTAAGGCCCGGGCTTTATAGTCAACCACTAGGAGTTCTCATAAACACATGAGACAACTACCTTAATGGCCACTTACTATGCTGTAAGTACTTTAAGGCCCGGGCTTTATAGTAAACCACTAGGAGTTCTCATAAACACATGAGACAACTACCATAATGACGACTTATTATGCTGTAAGTACTTTAAGGCCCGGGCTTTATAGTAAACCACTAGGAGTTCTCATAAACACATGAGACAACTACCTTAATGACGACTTACTATGCTGTACGTACTTTAAGATCCGGGCTTTATAGTAAACCACTAGGAGTTCTCATAAACACATGTGACAACTACCTTATTGGCGACTTACTATGCTGTAAGTACTTTAAGGCCCGGGCTTTATAGTCAACCACTAGGAGTTCTCATAAACACATGAGACAACTACCTTAATGGCGACTTACTATGCTGTAAGTACTTTAAGGTCCGGGCTTTATAGTAAACCACTAGGAGTTCTCATAAACACATGAGACAACTACCTTAATGACGACTTACTATGCTGTAAGTACTTTAAGGCCCGGGCTTTATTGTAAACCACTAGGAGTTCTCATAAACACATGAGACAACTACCTTAATGACGACTTACTATGCTGTAAGTACTTTAAGGCCCGGGCTTTATAGTAAACCACTAGGAGTTCTCATAAACACATGAGACAACTACCTTAATGACGACTTACTATGCTGTAAGTACTTTAAGGTCCGGGCTTTATAGTAAACCACTAGGAGTTCTCATAAACACATGAGACAACTACCTTAATGACGACTTACTATGCTGTAAGTACTTTAAGGCCCGGGCTTTATAGTAAACCACTAGGAGTTCTCATAAACACATAAGACAACTACCTTAATGACGACTTACTATGCTGTAAGTACTTTAAGGTCCGGGCTTTATAGTAAACCACTAGGAGTTCTCATAAACACATGAGACAGCTACCTTAATGACGACTTACTATGCTGTAAGTACTTTAAGGCCCGGGCTTTATGGTAAACCTCTAGCAGTTCTCATAAACATATGAGACAACTACCTTAATGACGACTTACTATGCTATAAGTACTTTAAGGCCCGGGCTTTATAGTAAACCACTAGGAGTTCTCATAAACACATGAGACAACTACCTTAATGACGACTTACTATGCTGTAAGTACTTTAAGGCCCGGGCTTTATAGTAAACCACTAGCAATTCTCATAAACACATGAGACAACTACCTTAATGACGACTTACTATGCTGTAAGTACTTTAAGGCCCGGGCTTTATAGTAAACCACTAGGAGTTCTCATAAACACATGAGACAACTACCTTAATGACGACTTACTATGCTGTACGTACTTTAAGATCCGGGCTTTATAGTAAACCACTAGGAGTTCTCATAAACACATGAGACAACTACATTATTGGCGACTTACTATGCTGTAAGTACTTTAAGGCCCGGGCTTTATAGTAAACCACTAGGAGTTCTCATAAACACATGAGACAACTACCTTAATGGCGACTTACTATGCTGTAAGTACTTTAAGGCCCGGGCTTTATTGTAAACCACTAGGAGTTCTCATAAACACATGAGACAACTACCTTAATGACGACTTACTATGCTGTAAGTACTTTAAGGCCCGGGCTTTATAGTAAACCACTAGGAGTTCTCATAAACACATGAGACAACTACCTTAATGACGACTTACTATGCTGTAAGTACTTTAAGGCCCGGGCTTTATAGTAAACCACTAGGAGTTCTCATAAACACATAAGACAACTACCTTAAAGACGACTTACTATGCTGTAAGTACTTTAAGGTCCGGGCTTTATAGTAAACCACTAGGAGTTCTCATAAACACATGAGACAACTACCTTAATGACGACTTACTATGCTGTAAGTACTTTAAGGCCCGGGCTTTATCTTAAACCACTAGCAATTCTCATAAACACATGAGACAACTACCTTAATGACGACTTACTATGCTGTAAGTACTTTAAGGCCCGGGCTTTATAGTAAACCACTAGGAGTTCTCATAAACACATGAGACAACTACCTTAATGACGACTTACTATGCTGTAAGTACTTTAAGGCCGGGGCTTTATAGTAAACCACTAGCAATTCTCATAAACACATGAGACAACTACCTTAATGACGACTTACTATGCTGTAAGTACTTTAAGGCCCGGGCTTTATAGTAAACCACTAGGAGTTCTCATAAACACATGAGACAACTACCTTAATGACGACTTACTGTGCTGTACGTACTTTAAGATCCGGGCTTTATAGTAAACCACTAGGAGTTCTCATAAACACATGAGACAACTACCTTATTGGCGACTTACTATGCTGTAAGTACTTTAAGGCCTGGGCTTTATAGTCAACCACTAGGAGTTCTCATAAACACATGAGACAACTACCTTAATGGCGACTTACTATGCTGTAAGTACTTTAAGGCCCGGGCTTTATAGTAAACCACTAGGAGTTCTCATAAACACATGAGACAACTACCTTAATGACGACTTACTATGCTGTAAGTACTTTAAGGCCCGGGCTTTATAGTAAACCACTAGGAGTTCTCATAAACACATGAGACAACTACCTTATTGGTGACTTACTATGCTGTAAGTACTTTAAGGCCCGGGCTTTATAGTAAACCACTAGGAGTTCTCATAAACACATGAGACAACTACCTTAATGGCGACTTACTATGCTGTAAGTACTTTAAGGCCGGGCTTTATAGTAAACCACTAGGAGTTCTCATAAACACATGAGACAACTACCTTAATGGCGACTTACTATGCTGTAAGTACTTTAAGGCCCGGGCTTTATAGTAAACCACTAGGAGTTCTCATAAACACATGAGACAACTACCTTAATGACGACTTACTATGCTGTAAGTACTTTAAGGCCCGGGCTTTATAGTAAACCACTAGGAGTTCTCATAAACACATGAGACAACTACCTTATTGGCGACTTACTATGCTGTAAGTACTTTAAGGCCCGGGCTTTATAGTCAACCACTAGGAGTTCTCATAAACACATGAGACAACTACCTTAATGGCGACTTACTATGCTGTAAGTACTTTAAGGCCCGGGCTTTATAGTAAACCACTAGGAGTTCTCATAAACACATGAGACAACTACCTTAATGACGACTTACTGTGCTGTACGTACTTTAAGATCCGGGCTTTATAGTAAACCACTAGGAGTTCTCATAAACACATGAGACAACTACCTTATTGGCGACTTACTATGCTGTAAGTACTTTAAGGCCCGGGCTTTATAGTCAACCGCTAGGAGTTCTCATAAACACATGAGACAACTACCTTAATGGCGACTTACTATGCTGTAAGTACTTTAAGGCCCGGGCTTTAAAGTAAACCACTAGGAGTTTTCATAAACACATGAGACAACTACCTTAATGACGACTTACTATGCTGTAAGTACTTTAAGGTCCGGGCTTTATAGTAAACCACTAGGAGTTCTCATAAACACATGAGACAACTACCTTAATGACGACTTACTATGCTGTAAGTACTTTAAGGCCCGGGCTTTATGGTAAACCACTAGCAGTTCTCATAAACACATGAGACAACTACCTTAATGACGACTTACTATGCTGTAAGTACTTTAAGGCCCGGGCTTTATAGTAAACCACTAGGAGTTCTCATAAACACATGAGACAACTACCTTAATGACGACTTACTATGCTGTAAGTACTTTAAGGTCCGGGCTTTATAGTAAACCATTAGGAGTTCTCATAAACACATGAGACAACTACCTTAATGACGACTTACTATGCTGTAAGTACTTTAAGGTCCGGGCTTTATAGTAAACCACTAGGAGTTCTCATAAACACATGAGACAACTACCTTAATGGCGACTTACTATGCTCTAAGTACTTTAAGGCCCGGGCTTTATAGTTTGGACCACTATTAGGGTACAATTAATGGACTGACTTGTGTCAGTTGGAGAATTTAATGTCATGTTGGCATGTTGGCCATAGTAGCTCAAATGGTTAGAGCGGCTGGATGGAAACCAGAAGATCCGTGGTTCAAATCCCGGCTATGGCATTGAATTTTTCAGTCTGGCTCTACCCTTTCAAAACTAAAATTTACTTTAAGGAATACATTTTTTAATAAAATCTTTTTAAGCCACTTGTCAAACTATAAACACACTTTATCCCCACTTACATTTAAAATAAGGACATGTTTCAAGGAACACGCGTCCCCATCATCAGCTGATGTTTGACTAGTTCTTCAGGTGACCGCCTCCCTCTCCTGGCACTGTTCAACGAGTTGAATAACGTCATCCACTATTGGTATTTCGAAATTCATGGCTCTCTTTCTATTCTTAAAAGTGTGTATATTTTCCCAAACTGTTAATTCCCAATACTTTTTTGCTGATACCAAAAGTTTTATTTCTTTAGAAATATTATGATTTTTTGACCAAAAATGATGGGCTATGGCTGATTTATCTGTCTGTTTGTATTTTATGCATCTCATGTGTTCTTTCATCCTTGTTTCCAAGTTTCTTTTTGGTTTTCCAATATATATTTCATGGCAATCCTCACATTTAACACTGTAAATTCCTGATAGTTTGTTGGTTGGACTTGTGTTTTTGAGCGGCTGATTTAGTGACATTAGTACATTAAGAGCTGATGTCTTTAAGAAAATATATTGCAAATTCACTTATCATCCTAAGGCTTTTAATAAATTTAAAAATATTTTCCGTCATTCTCATATACAATTAGTACCACATAACAAATACAGCATGAGAAATACACTAAATCAGCCGTTCAAAAATACAAGTCCAACCAACAAACTATCCAGAATTTATAGTGTAAAATGTGAGGATTGCCATGAAATATATATTGGAAAAACAAAAAGAAACTTGGAAACAAGGATGAAAGAACACATGAGACGCATAAAATACAAACAGACAGATAAATCAGCCATAGCCCATCATTTTTGGTCAAAAAATCATAATATTCCTAAAGAAATCAAACTTTTGGTACCGGCAAAAAAGTATTGGGAATGAACAGTTTGGGAAAATATACACACTTTTAAGAATAGAAAGAGAGCCATGAATTTCGAAATACCAATAGTGGATGACGTTATTCAACTCGTTGAACAGTGCCAGGAGAGGGAGGCGGTCACCTGAAGAACTAGTCAAACATCAGCTGATGATGGGGACGCATGGTCCTTGAAACATGTCCTAATTTTAAATGTAAATGTAGCTAAAGTGTTTTTATAGTTTGACAAGTGGTTTAAAAGGATTGTATTGATAAAGCTTCACTGTTTATAAATACTTCTATTTTATAATTTTTAAAATACATTTGTTGTTAATAAATTTTAGGTTTTTAGCATATAATTTGAAAACAATGTATTTTGTCAAAGTATAAACTTGAAAGAAGCGTAGGGACAGTGAAGCACAAATTAGTACAAAAGTGAATCGAGAATATATTGACACATTGCTTCACTCACACTGTTTATTCACAGGACATGTTTCAAGAGCTCTCGCTCCTATCCTCAGCTGATACTCGACTAGTGCAAGTTGTAGTGGTTTCTTCTTTCTCCGTATTGTCAATAGATGGCGTGATGTACTTGTCAAAGATGTCCGGTGGTGGAGTTTCAAAATTCATGACTCTATGACGATAAACCTGAAATTACCCTCAGACCAATAATTAATAACATTGATGCACCCACTTACCAACTATCAAAATGGCTGGTTCAAATCTTCAGATCCTTCACAAAATTTGAAAATTTAAGTATCAAAAACTCGTTTGAATTGTTAAATCTCCTGAAGGACACAAAGATCAACTCTACAGATGCTTTAGTTTCCTTTGACGTCATTTCTTTATATCCAAGTATACCTACCAATGAGCTTATTCCACTTCTCAAAAAATGGCTGGAATCAATACAAATAACACCTGAAGAAATAGAAGAAATTTGTATCAATCAAAATTTTTTCAGCTTTCATGGACAGATCTATAAACAAAAAACGGGCCTAGCTATGGGCAACCCATTGTCTCCCTTCTTGGCAGATTTATTCATGAGTGCTTTTGAAACACATATCACAAAAGCTTTTCCAAATTATTTCAAAGTGTGGTATCGCTATGTTGACGACATTTTTGCAATAGTACCTAAAAAACTTATACAAGATGGTCTTAAACTTTTGAATATACAAAATCCAGCTATAAAATTTACATTGGAAACATAAGAGGATGGTGTGCTCCCCTTTTTGGACATCAAGATCAAAAAAATTAACAACAAACTCACTTTTGGTATCTACAGGAAACCGACACACACAGATAATTACATTAAGAACAACAGTTTCAACCCAAAACAACACCAACATGCCATTTTCAACAGTTTAATCTTTCGGATGATCAACTTTCCACTAAACAGAGAAGATTATCAAGAAGAATACCTACACATAAAAAAAGTAGCTATATCCAACGGTTTCAACCCAAATTTAGTAGACAAAACTGTTAACAGACTCAACAAAGCTAAGAAAATAAAAGAAACCACCACCCTAGAACCTACAGGAGAAAAAGAGAAAAAACATTTTAAGAAATTCGCCTTCCACCCATCAGCCTATAACAAATTCCAAAAAATCTTCTCAAAACACAACATAACTCTTGCACCTCAAAATAGGTTTAATATCAGAAATTTGTTAAAAGGCCCTCCCAAAAATTCAATCACTACCAAAGAAAAACCAGGAATCTATGAGATCAAATGTGAAACTTGCCCTAAAATTTATATAGGAAAAACAAAAAGAAATATTAACACCAGAACTAAAGAACATATGAGAAACATTAAAAATGGTGAAACAGAAAAATCAGCAGTGGCTTTTCATTTTTTGAATACTAGACATGACATCAATTTGGAAACATCTCTAATAAAATACGTTAATCACCCCATAGACCTTTCCGTATGGGAAAAAATCTTCATTAACAAAAATCGTCATAGAGTCATGAATTTTGAAACTCCACCACCGGACATCTTTGACAAGTACATCATGCCATCTATTGACAATACGGAGAAAGAAGAAACCACTACAACTTGCACTAGTCGAGTATCAGCTGAGGATAGGAGCAAGAGCTCTTGAAACATGTCCTGTGAATAAACAGTGTGAGTGAAGCAGTGTGTCAATATCTTCTCGATTCACTTTTGTACTAATGTATTTTGTATTTACACTTTTGTAGAGTATGACATCAATATCAGATACAGGACAAATTCTCATAAAATAACCTACAATCATGCGGCAAATACTCAGTCATTTTCAAGAGATCTTGCTTTTTCTCCTTTGTTACTGGAAGTGCTTCTGTGTCTTAAGGAAGGTTATAAATGAAGCCAAAAGGATGTGTAACTCCAAGTGCATCAAGGAGTCAAATAACAAAGGAAGAGCACTTTGGGAGGTGGTTAAAAAAGAAACTGGTCAATTAAATAGTGATATAGAGACTGAAATGAATATTTGCTATGAAAATAAAATTATTACAAATCCTGAAGAGTTAGCAAAAATGTTTAACAACTACTTTATTTATTCTGTTAAAAATATACAGGTATCTCACTCACTTGATGAAAAAACATTCTTACTAGCAAAGAAGCTAATACAATCTTCTTAAACCCAGTATCAAAAGAAGAATTAATTTGCATAATAAGAAATCTTAAGGAATTGACGACATCCCAGATATTCTATTAAAACTTTGCTATAACTTGGTTGCGGATGTCCTCGTAGATATATGTAACTGCTCCTTAGCTTCGGGAATATTTCCAGAAAGTCTGCAAGCTGCCAGAGTGCAGCCAATTTTTAAAATGGGAAACAGAAACAGCAGTGAGAATTATAGACCAATATCTTTGCTGTCTGTATTTTCAAAAGCGCTTGAGAAGTAGGTTAACATCATTTTTGAAATCACATGGTATCCTTACATTATCACAGTATGGTTTTCAGAAAGGAAAAACCATTAATGATGCAGTATTCTCTTTTACTGATGATGTTCTGCAGGCCATGGATAATAAACATCAATCTCCTGGGTTATTTATAGAGCTTAAAAAAGCTTTTGGTACAGTTAATCATACTATTGTTGTTATTTGCTTAAACATTTGAAAAGCTTAATAAATTTAGCAGCATTGAGAAATATATATTATGGTTACTTTCACAGTCAGTTACAATATGGGATAGTGTCCTGGGGGGGGGGGGGGGGGGAGGCAGATAGAGTCTTTAAACTTAAAAAAAGAGCTATAAGGATACTAAGTGGGGTGGATAACAGAACATCTTGCAGGCCATTATTCAAAAAACAACAAATATTACCTCTAGCATGTATGTGTATTTTGGAATTAGTGATCCATGTAAAACAAAATAAACTACAAACACAAAATTACAAAAATGCCGATATTCACAAATACAATACACGTCAGAAAGATGATTTTCACATTCAAAGTTGTAGATCAGAAATATTCAGGTGTAGTGCTATCAATAAAGGTATAAGATTTTACAGTAGCCAGAAAAGGCTGTGAACATTGAACATGTCCAGAGGTATAAAGTTTAATAGCATATATATGTACTTGAAAAGTTAACATAAGGCACATATTATAGTATACAGGCAATATGAACAACATTATGGAAAACAAAGCAGGGATAATTATATATGATACAAAATGAAACACTTTTTAAATCACCTTTCACTTGGCTTATGCCAGTACGTCTCAACCTTTTTGCAATGGATACCATTCATTGTTATTTATTAAATACATATACATTAAAAATAAACTTTCAACTTGCATCAAATATTAATTACTAATGATTTGTCATTGGAATAGTTAGATACTACTTATAGAGCTACAGAAGAATTATCAGGATAATTTGTCATTCAGATAATCTTGTACAGAATAAAAAGATTTTGAGCAAAGGTACTCTCTAACAGCTTTTTTAAAAGCAGCAAAATTATCAACTTTTCCTTTAAGAACATTAGGAAGTGCGCCAAATATTTTGATAGTTTCATAATACACACCTTTCTGGAAGCAAGAAAGTTTAGCACTGGGATAATGGATATTATACTTTTGTGTAGTGTTTATTTTGTGAATTACATTATTTGTTGCAAATAAGGCACGATTGCATACAAAGAATTTTAGAATCGAGAATATATACATGCAAGGAAGCGTTAATATCTTCAATCCTGTAAAAAAATCTTTACAGGAGCATCTGATGTGGGTGTTAGTAATGATTCTTATAACCTTCTTTTGCATAAGAAATACTTTTTAATTTCTACTGAGTTGCCCCAAAATAATATTCCATATTCCATAATAGAGTTAAAGTATGCATAATACACTAATTTAAATGTATCAATAGAACTCACATTAACCAGCTCTACGATAGCATAACAGGCAGAGCTGAGTTTAGGTATATATTGTTGTAATTGTTTTAATTCTTGCAGCTAATTAGATTTTATCCTATCTTATCTTATTACTTTTCAAAATCCTTAATTGAAGAATGTTTTTATTCTGTACAAGAGTTTTATAGTTAGTTTTCTCCTCTGCTGTATGATATATTATGTTCTTATACATTTTTGTTTTTCAAATTATATTATCTTTTTCTTGTAATCACATGTTCTTTTGTATATTTTTTACGTGATACTATGTTAATGCTGTTCTTTATATTGTGATCTACATGTCCATTATCTTGTACAAAATATCAAGAATGAATAAAGATGAAAATGAATATACAACTGGCAAACTTTGAGGCTCAGGAAGTATACAAATAGAATGCAGACTTGCAGAATTTCAGCCTTGTTTTTCTGCAGTAGATTGTGAACTATCCATTTTTCAGTAACATTGAGACTGCCGCATTCTCATGACTGTAAGATTGTCTGATGTGATTTGTATGCATCTTGACAGAGTCAAAGATACTTGTTTTGTAGCTTTATTAATGATTTGCTTTTCACTAACAGAAAGAATCAACAAAATCATCCTGATTTATTACTATCACTTCAAAATATTAAGTTCCTCTCGCAGTAGCAATCATTTTTAACATATCTTATAAGAATATTTTACACTGCAAAATCTAGAAGATATATTAGCTAACCTCCTCCTTTTAGGTTCATAAAGTTCCTTTTGATCATAGTACATGATATAGGACACGTCAAGTACTTATAACTAAAAATTATACAGTAAACATTTACACAGCACAAGTTTAGAAATGAAAATTCAGAAACTGTATGTACAATATAACAATTTATCTGTAGTTCACATTAAAAAAATTCACCTATGCTATAAAAACAAAGATATTGTCAACCTAGTATAATAAATTACACACCCAGAAGGGGTTCATGGAAAAATATTTAAAAACTCATCAACTGAGTAAAAACAATGTTGCAATAACAGATGTTTCACCTTGTGCTTAAATGCAGTTTCTGAGGTGGTGAGTTTAATATTATCGGGTAGCTTGTTATATAAGGTAATTCCAGAGTGTCTTACGCTTTTGCTGAATAGTGATGTATTATGTGTAACCATGCTCAGTTTATGCCTATTTCTAGTGAGATAATCATGTTTTTTCTAACAAACATCACGACTTCTAGTATATATAGACAAGGAAGTGGCAATATATGGAGTGATTTGAATGAATTGATACTAGAATCCCTTTGTTTCTTTCCCATTATTGTTCTGATTACTTGTTTATGAATTTTAAAGATTATATTTTCTTTATCACAGTTACCCCAAAAAATCACTCCAAATTTTAGTAAGCTATTGAAATGAGCAAAGTATAGATTCCTCAAAGTGTTCAAATTTGCAATATTTTTTATTGTTCTGAACATAAAACAAAGCTGGCTTAGCTTAGATGCCAGTTTTTCAACATGCGTGTTCCATTTCAGGTGCTCGTCAATTTAGTACTGGGTTTATAGTGCACCAATTCATTATCTAATTTTATTTGCGGCTTATATACATTAGTATTCTGAATATGGCTGAAGGAAATGGCTACAGATTTATTCTTATTTATTATTAAGTTGTTTTGTACAAGCCATTCCTGCATTGTTTGGTCTAAGCTGAGTATATCAGACTTAACATCATTGTCATTTCCCATTACATTTATGGATGTGTCATCCCCAAACAGTACAACCTTGTTTGGATGTAGATGATTTGCTAAGTCATTTATGTATAGCAAAAATAAGAAAGGTCCTAGGACTGAACCTTGAGGGACCCCACAAGTTACCTGTTTTTTTTTCCAATCTATGTACTTCGGATGTAAGATTATGGCAGTTTATTTGCACTATTTCAACTAGTTGTTCATGTTGATTTAGATATGAACTAAACCAACTATTTGCTACGCCTCTTATACCAAAGCATTCTAGTTTTTCCAACATTACTCTGTGCTTAACTAGATCAAACGCTTTAGTAAGGTCTAAAAATATTCCTATATTATATTTTTTCTTATCTGATGAACTATACAGACTCCCTAAAAATTAAATATAGCTGTTTCAGTAGATTTGCCTTTTGTAAAGCCATTTTTCACTAAAGATAGCATGTTATGTTTTTGAATAAATTTTTGACATCTAATATACATGGCCTTTCTAATATTTTTGAGATGGAAGATAAGACTGCTATTGGCCTAAAGTTCTCAGTTCTACTCTTGTCACCTGTTTTAAAAAGGGGTATTATTTTTGCTGTTTTCATGCAGTCTGGAAACACGCATTAATCAAATAGCACATTGGTGTAACAAAATACTGATAACAGTGTTTGAAAATACAATCAGGAATATCATCCACTTCATGAAAAGTTTTGTTTTTAATGTTTTTCAGTATTATACCAACTTTGTTAGGTGTAACCGGATAGAGATACATTGTATGTGTATTCCTAGGGACATGGTTGCTCGCCCAGGGTGTTTTTTGTTTATCTGAAAGCTTGTTAATTATATTTATAAAGTAATCATTAAATGACTTTGCTACTTCTTTTGGATCTGAAATGAGCACACCTTCCTCATTTCTAATGCTAGGGTTTTGCCTTTTTGAGCCAATTCCTAATTCTTTATTTACTATCTGCCACATAGTTTTTTGTTTATTATCGTAGTTTTGTATAATCTTTTCTGTATGGTATTGCTTTGCAGCTATCAGAACCTGACTGTATATCTTCTTGTATTTATTAAAATATAGTTTAAAACTCTCTGTGTTTGCAGTTTTATTAAGTTGGCTAAGAAATTTTAGCCTTCTAGCAGATTTCCTAATTCCTTTTGTTATCCATGTCTTACAGTTGAGCTGTCCCCCTAATTTTATTCTCTTTTCTGGTATTGCAATGTCAAGGTAGTGTTTTATTATGTTAGCAAAGGTTTTACATGAATCATTTACATGTTGTTCCTCACACACTTTTTCCCACGTTTCATTTTTTAATAGATCCCTAAATGCATTTATATTCTTATCACTATAAATACGCCCTATCCTGCATTTGCTCCTTGTATCATACTTAAAAGTGTTCAAGGCAATTTGGAAAGTCTGGGCTCTGTGATCTGAGAAGCCTGTTTCAACTACTTTAACATTTCTAGCTTTAAGAGGACCTTGTTTTATTAATGCTTGGTCGATAATAGTTGCTGAGTAGGATGTTTCTCTAGTGGGTACATTTATTACAGGTATAAGGTTATAAAGTAGTAAAAATTCTTGCATAATTTTCCCTAATTTACCAGGGGTAAAATCAGTGTTCCAGTCACCGATTATCACAATGTCCTTAGTCGATGGCAAGCTATCAAGAATGGTATTTAAAGATGCTATTAAGGTGTTGATATCACACTATCTGGCGCTCTGTAAAGACAAATAATAATTATGTTGTGTTTGGTTATTTCTATTACACTAGCCTCAAAGTGTATTTCTATGCTTCTAGCTCTTATCTTCGGCACCTCCCTAGTTTCTAAATTTGATTTGTTTAGTATACATGAACCTCCATACTTTTTACTAGATCTACAGTAATGTGATGCAAGTTTGTAATTATTAAGACTTAGGAACTTAATTTCTTCGCTACTCATCCAGTGTTCAGAAAGACAAATTACATTGGGATCTATTTCACCTGAGTCAAGCAAAACTTCAAAAGATAATTTCTTGTTCCTAAAACTCTGAACAATTTGATGAAAAATCCTGATTGTATTTTCTACTACCTTCGCTTTGACCTTTTTGTTATTTACAGTTTGAGGAATCTGTCCACCACTTACCACCTCAGAACTACTATGTGATATTGTGACTGAATCACCACCTGAACCATACAGGAGGCCAAGAACTGTCTTTGCCCACTGAAATCCAGTGTAAAAATCATTCAACTTCTTCAGTTTATCTTTAAATGAAATCTTTATGCATACTTTACGTAGGCAATAGCAACACCTATCCTAGAAAAAGTAAATAAATACGAGGGTCGGCTGATAAGTCCCAGGCTTCACATAGAGATGGTGCCACTGGACCAGTTTGAAGGATAGCATCATATAGTTGAACTCTAGACTAGCCTGTATCCATAGTTATATGTCAGCAGCTTGTTCAGTTTTTGAATGACAGCATTTTAAACAACACAAGTGTAGCGCTTTCATGAACATGGAGGATTTGAAAAAATGAGCAGTTTTGAAAGGCTTAACACTTACAGAAATCAAAGAAGAAATGGACAGTACATTGGAAGACTCTGCCCCTTCATATACAATAATTAAAAGGTTGGTTGTAGAGTTTAAAATGGGACGTACGAGCACTAGTGATGAGCCTTGCTCTGTACGTCCTGCGGAAGTCACAACTCCAGAGATCTTTGAAAGACTCTGTCACTTCATATACAATGATTAAAAGGTTGGTTGTAGAGTTTAAAATGGGACGTACGAGCACTAGTGATGAGTCTCGCTCTGTCCCTTCATATACAATAATTAAAAGGTTGGTTGTAGAGTTTAAAATGGGACGTACGAGCACTAGTGATGAGCCTTGCTCTGTACGTCCTGCGGAAGTCACAACTCCAGAGATCTTTGAAAGACTCTGTCACTTCATATACAATGATTAAAAGGTTGGTTGTAGAGTTTAAAATGGGACGTACGAGCACTAGTGATGAGTCTCGCTCTGTCCCTTCATATACAATAATTAAAAGGTTGGTTGTAGAGTTTAAAATGGGACGTACGAGCACTAGTGATGAGCCTTGCTCTGTACGTCCTGCGGAAGTCACAACTCCAGAGATCTTTGAAAGACTCTGTCACTTCATATACAATGATTAAAAGGTTGGTTGTAGAGTTTGAAATGGGACGTACGAGCACTAGTGATGAGCCTCGCTCTGGACGTCCTGTGGAAGTCACAACTCCAGAGATCATTGAAAGACTCTGTCACTTCATATACAATAATTAAAAGGTTGGTTGTAGAGTTTAAAATGGGACGTACGAGCACTAGTGATGAGCCTTGCTCTGTACGTCCTGCGGAAGTCACAACTCCAGAGATCTTTGAAAGACTCTGTCACTTCATATACAATGATTAAAAGGTTGGTTGTAGAGTTTAAAATGGGACGTACGAGCACTAGTGATGAGCCTTGCTCTGTACGTCCTGCGGAAGTCACAACTCCAGAGATCTTTGAAAGACTCTGTCACTTCATATACAATGATTAAAAGGTTGGTTGTAGAGTTTGAAATGGGACGTACGAGCACTAGTGATGAGCCTCGCTCTGGACGTCCTGTGGAAGTCACAACTCCAGAGATCATTGAAAGACTCTGTCACTTCATATACAATAATTAAAAGGTTGGTTGTAGAGTTTAAAATGGGACGTACGAGCACTAGTGATGAGCCTTGCTCTGTACGTCCTGCGGAAGTCACAACTCCAGAGATCTTTGAAAGACTCTGTCACTTCATATACAATGATTAAAAGGTTGGTTGTAGAGTTTAAAATGGGACGTACGAGCACTAGTGATGAGCCTTGCTCTGTACGTCCTGCGGAAGTCACAACTCCAGAGATCTTTGAAAGACTCTGTCACTTCATATACAATGATTAAAAGGTTGGTTGTAGAGTTTGAAATGGGACGTACGAGCACTAGTGATGAGCCTCGCTCTGGACGTCCTGTGGAAGTCACAACTCCAGAGATCATTGAAAGACTCTGTCACTTCATATACAATAATTAAAAGGTTGGTTGTAGAGTATAAAATGGGACGTACGAGTACTAGGGATGAGCCTTGCTCTGGACGTCCTGTGGAAGTCACAACTCCAGAGATCATTGAAAGACTCTGTCACTTCATATACAATAATTAAAAGGTTGGTTGTAGAGTTTAAAATGGGACGTAAGAGCACTAGTGATGAGCCTCGCTCTGGATGTCCTGTGGAAGTCACAACTACAGAGGTAATTGAAAAAATTCATTGTTTAGTACTGGAAGACCACAGATTAAAGTTGTTTAAGATAGCAGAGGCTGTAAACATATCAAAAGAACGTGTAGGTAATATTTTAAGTATTGTTTTTGGCTTTCAGAAGCTCTGTGCTTGTGCCTCGTTTGTTGATACCTCATCAAAAGTTGCAAAGAAAAACAGTTTCTATTAAGAATTTTGAGCTCTATCGTAAAAAATCCAGTGAATATTTAAGATGGCTTATTACCGTGAATGAAACTTGGATACATCACTGCAGTTCAGAAAGTAAATCACAGTCAAAACAGTGGATTACACCAGGTGAACCAACTCCAAAAAAGGCAAAGTCAATTTTGTCAATTAACAAGGTTATGGCAAGTGTTTTCCGGGATGCACAGGGAAATGTTAAACATATCATTGGTTACTAGTACGCAAGCTTATTGCACATTTGAGTGATTTGAGAAGAGAAAAAGCCCTCATTTGGCAAAGAAACAAATCTTGTTTCTTCAGGACAATTACTCCAACCTTTCAATGTGCGAATTAAAGGTCGAATTGCTTGAACATCCATCCTATTCACCAGATCTACAAGGGCTGTTCAGTAAAGAATGATCACAATTTCTTTTGACAACATACCTTTACTCATCCTCATAATTTTGATGGTCCTTCTCCAAATAGTCTCCCCTGGATGCGATGCACTTGTCCCAGCATTTCTGTCAGTCTTCAAAGACATGATGGAAACCATTTTTTGAGAGATCCTTCAAAACTGCCTCCGCAGCCTTCACCACTGCTTCTGATGATCGATAATTTATTTATTTATAGTTCATTATAATGTTAAATACACAAAAGAACCATGTCATATGAATTTATACAGATTGTATGAAACAAACAAGGTACTAACTAGACTATTAATAAATTAATCCACACTATTATAGCCTTAGTCAATTTAAGAACACAGATATACAGGTTATGTGATATAAATATTGTATTGTATTGTATTTCATCCTTTGCAACATAATACATATGTTATAGGACACATCAGTTCAAGATACAAAGATAAATGTAAAAAGTTACAGAACACTAAAAACTGTAACAGATACAGGATCCAACAAAAGTCTAAAGTAGAAAAAGCAAATAAATATAAACTATATAAAGACTTTGAGAGATGCTATATAAAAGTAATTGTTCACAAATGTGGAGTTTACTCTACTTCATGATTTAATTCAATTTAGTTTGTCCTTTTGATTCATATCAGACACGTCATAGTATAAAAACTACATTAATGTCCACTGTCATTATTTACAATCACTTAAAACTAATTAACATTTAAAAACTCTTTTACACAATAAAAGGAATGTTGCAGTAAAAAGATTTTTACTCCCTTTTTAAAATGTATAAGGCTCTTCATTTGTTTAATACTTTCTTGTAGCCTGTTGTATAATCTTATACCTTTATTGATAGCACTAAACCTGAAGATTTCTATTCTACAACTTTGAATGTGAAAGTCCTCTTTCTGACGTGTATTGTATTTGTGAATATCCGCAATTTTGTAATTCTGTATTTGTAGTTTATTTTGTTTTACATGGATCACTAATTCCAAAATATACATACATGCTAGAGGTAATATTTTTTTTTTTTTTTTTTAATAATGGCCCGCAAGATGTTCTGTTATCCACCCCACTTAGTAGCCTTATTGCTCTTTTTTGAAGTTTAAAGACTCTGTCTGCCTTTTCCTTCCAGAACACCATCCCATATTGTAATTGACTGTAAAAGTAACCATAATATATATTTCTCAATGCTGCTAAATTTATTAAGCTTTTCAAATGTTTATGCAAATAACAGATGGAACTCAGTTTATTTATTAAATGTTGAATATGTGTGGTCCATTTCATGTTCTCATTCATATGTAATTACAAAAATGTTGTTTCATTATTGCCACATTTCTATTTTGGCAAGTATGGAATGAAATGGCATAGAATGGGATAGAATACTAACTTGCTTTAATAAATCCATACACAATAATAATAATGATGATGATGATGATGATGATGATGATGATGATGATGATGATGATGATGATGATGATGATGATAATAATAATAATAATAATAATAATAATCATCATGATGATGATGATGATACTGATACTGATACTGATGGTGATGGTGATGGTATTGGTAATCGTAATCGTAGTAATAATAATAATAATAATAATAATAATAATAATAATAATAATAATAATAATAATAATAATAATAATAATAATAATAATAATAATAATAATAATAATAATAATAACAATAACAATAATAATAACAATAACAATAACAATAACAATAACAATAACAATAACAATAACAATAACAATAACAATAACAATAACAATAACAATAACAATAACAATAACAATAACAATAACAATAACAATAACAATAACAATAATAATAATAATAATAATAATAATAATAATAATAATAATAATAATAATAATAATAATAATAATAATAATAATAATAATAATAATAATAATAATAATAATAATAATAATAATAATAATAATAACAACAACAATAACAACAACAACAACAACAACAATAATAATAATAATAATAATAATAATAATAATAATAATAATAATAATAATAATAATAATAATAATAATAATAATTAACAACAATAACAACAATAACAACAAGAACAACAACAATAATAATAACAATAATCTTTATAAAAATAAAGTTCTAACTAGTATTAATAAACTCATCCACACTATAATAGGCTTTGTCAATTAGGAAACATTTGAGCATTGATTTAAAATTATTATCTTTACAATTCTTGATACTGACTGGTAGTATGTTATAAAATTTTATGCCCATAAAACATAATGTCTCCCACGAAGGCGTTTTTTCAAGTTAGGGAATAGAAAAAAGTCACATGGAGTTAAATCCGGACTATTGCGACAGTGAGGGATGCACTTCATGTTGATTTTTGCAAGATATTCAGCAACAACATTGGTAATATGTGGCCGTACATCCAGCCTGCTTCACGGAAATGTGGTCTTTTGCGCCTGATAGGGACTTGCAATGTTTTCAGGACATCCCTGTAGTATTGTCCAGTTACTGATGTGTGTGCAGGTACAACATGCTGATAAACCATTCCATGAATATCAAAGAATGAGATGACCATAACTTTCCCAGCAGAAGCAACCACTTTTGCTTTTTGGGGGTTGGTGATGAAGGAGATTTCCACTCTGAGCTTTGCTATTTGCTCTCAGGATCAAAATAAGTTTCATCAGCAGTGATTACTACAGCAAATGAAGTTGAAAAAATAATAAATAAATTAAAAAGTAAGGTGTCAGCAGGTTGGGATGGAATATCACCTAAAATATTAAAGCACTGTAAAAATGCATTGATCACTATTCTAGTACACCTTATAAATGCTTCGTTAAATAGTGAAAGTTTTCCAAATTCTTTAAAAACCAGTATAGTTAGACCAATTTTTAAAAAAGGGGATAAAACACAAATAGTTAATTATAGGCCAATAACTCTAATTTCTGTTTTCGCAAAAGTATTTGAAACCATATTAAGCTCCAGACTGATAGGTTTCCTAAATAAATATAATTTGCTTAGCTCTTCTCAGCATGGCTTTAGACACAATTTATCCACTACCACTGCAATAGCTGAACTCTATCATGAAATACTGGAAGGACTCGATAAGGATAATAAAGCTGTGGGAGTTTTCTTGGATTTATCCAAGGCTTTCGATAGTGTAGTTCATGACAAATTACTGAATAAGATACAAAAATATGGCATTAGAGGAAAATTTTTAAATGTCATTGAATCTTATCTGTCAAATCGTAAACAATGCACAGAAATATATTATCAAGAGCAATGCATGACAAAAGTTACAAGGTCTAACTACGAATTAGTAAGGATTGGTGTGCCTCAAGGATCTGTACTCGGGCCACTCCTGTTTTTATTATATGTAAATGATCTTCCTAAATCCTCAGAATACAAAATAATATCATACGCAGATGACACATCAGTTATTTTTACAAATAAAAATATAAACGGTTTGGAGAATTTAATAACTAAAAAAACACAGGATATATATGATTACTTACAAACTAATAACTTAAAGGTAAATATACAAAAGACTAATATGATCAGGTTCCAGCATCAAAACAACAGGTCTAGTCAAAAACTAAATGTAAAAATACATGATGAAACCATTGAACAAATAGAGAAAATAAAATTTTTAGGAGTAATTATAGATGAAAACATGTCTTTCAAACATCACATTGATCATGTAAGTAATAAAATTAGTTCTTATTTATATCTTTTAAGACGCCTAAAAGAGTTCCTAGATATAGAGCATTTAAAGTCAGTTTATTATGGATTAATTTACACACATTTACAATATGGGATTGAAATCTGGGGTAGCACATGTAAGGTAAACATTAACAGGTTATTAATAATACAAAAAAAGTGTATAAGATGTATTTATAATCTAAACAACAGAGAATCCTGTAGACAAACCTTTATAGAAGCCAATATATTAACTGTTATATCGTTATTTGTATATAAAGTAATCATGTTTGTAGTAAGTAAATCACACTCTGTATATATTAAAGACAGTCATATGTATAATACTAGATTGCTAAATAATTACTATAGAGATAATATTAGTAAACGAGCCACAGAAAAGGATCCCCTTACTATGGGCAGAATACTTTATAACAGGTTACCAAGTGATATTAAAGCTCTAAGAGGCAATAAATTTCAAAAAAGACTAAAAATGTACCTAATACAGAAGTGCCTATATAGTATTGATGAAATGTAAATATTTTATGATTCTTGACGATGCTTGAAACTTGTATGAGTCTATAAGCAAATAAATTGAAAATTGAAAATTGAAATTGAAATTACGTTTGAAATAAACTCCAAATCTTCCTCTAACATCAACTTTAACTGCATGCAGACCTGCGAATGTCCTTTTGTTCGGGAATCAACAGTCTTGGAACCCATCGCGCACAAACACGTCTCATGTGTAATGTTTCTGTCACCATCGTGTGGGTGGCACCCAATGAAATGTTCAGTATTTCAGAAAGTCATCTTTAGGTAATTCATCGATCCTCTCTCACAATGGCAGCAGCAGTGTTAGCATTTTCTTCCATAAGAGCAGTAACTGAAGCACCGGGTCCACCTTCCTTTAAAATTGATTGTCTCCCCTCTTTAAACATTTTAAATCACCTTCGAACTGTGCTGTAGGGAAGAACAGACTCTCCATAGGCCTCCTGTAACATTGTATAGGCCTCAACTGAAGATTTGTTGAGACGAAAGCAGAATTTCAAAGCCGCATATAGTTCCTCGCGTGTTACCTCCATTGCAGCGGTAGGCGATACTGAACTTGCCTGGTTCTCACAAGCGGGAACCAGGAGTACCAACAATGAAACTACTACGGCGTGTTTGTTTCACATTAAGCTAACAGCATGTAATAAGATTGAATTTTAGTGCAAAAAATTATGACCGTAAAAAAATTATGATCATTCTTTATTGAACAGCCCTCCAACAAATGAGGCATTTGTATACATATGTATCCATTCCTTTTTCAGGGTATTTGTTTTCTAATGTCTCTAGTGGTATTAGTTTTGCAATATCTGGCTTGTTGATTGTTTCTTGAAGATTTCACAGAGATCTAAATTATATTTTATTTCATTTTATTGTATTTTATTGGATTAATGTTTCAGCTGTTAACAGTGATGGAGAAATTGGTAGAAGTAGTAAAAGGAAGTTATCAACCTTCATGTTGGGCAAAGACGTACTCAGAAATAGAGATGCATTTCTTGTCAGTGCCAGCATATTCAGCAGAGTACAGAAAGGTAGTGGATGAAATACATTGTACACTGTCTAAAAGTGTGCAATGCATAAAACGGATACAAAATCCTTATCTCTGGGGCTGCTACCTTCTTAGGAAAGCAGAGTATGAATGTCGTTCTGTATGTTTCAGTGAAAAAACATTGTATCATGAGACAAGTGAATCTAATGTTGACTCCATTGCAAAGAATAACTTCAACTGGCGTCTCAGTGGACGTCGAGCAAAGTATGGTGCAGGGGTGAGTATATGATATGATGTATTGAGTACCAAAACAAATATATCTTGGGTTACCCCTGAGCAGGATCCTGGCTCTTTTGCTAATAGGGCAGCCCTTCAATACAATTACACATTTTTACATGTTTGCTCTGTATAATAGTCTTTGCTTTTTAATTTTCCATCCCTCTCTAGATTTTTCATATTTGCCAAATTTCTGTCTATCTCTGTAAATTATTACCTATCCTCATTTCTAGTTCATATTGTTATTGTTTCACATCTGTATTCACTTAACCTCATTTACACATTGCCCTATTTTGCATCTCCTTTCCCTATTACTAATTATTTAACTTCCCTAGCAGCTTTCTGCAATTTGTATAGCCATATCACATTTGCTTTTTCCTGTTCAGTGACAGTTGGTCGCATAGCATTGTCTGCAAGGGAGTTGGTGGACCTGTTTTTTTTAGAAAAAGACATGAATTGTTGTGAAGGAGTAAGAAGCATGTTCGTGGCAGCTGCAAGTATTGGATTGTAATTCGTTTTAGTGTTGAAACTATTAACAGATTTAGTCAACATTCTTCATATGTGAGATATTCAAAGTGTGTAATACTATTACGTGTCTCAAATGGGAAGAGTTCTCGCCTGTAGCGAATCAGATGCGTTAGAGCCTTCAATTATCCCCACTCTTTTTATATTTGCCTCTCTCTCACACACCTGTGAGTGTTCTTGGCGCAAACGCAAACTGAATTTTCCAAAGTTTTATAATAATGCATTTGTTGAAATCACAATTGCAACATGAATAATCGTATATTAAAAAAAATGTTCTAAATATTTAAAGTTAATTAAAGTTTATGAATTACTTATTTTTCTAATAGAACGAAAATACCAGCGATACATCCGTATAGCTGTGAATGTTATGTTAAGAGATAATTTGTCATTGTCTTCAACATTTGAGTATTGCAAATTTATGATGATAGGTTCCAAAATCTCGTTACGTGATATTTCTTTCCAAAAGTCGTCTTCTTGTAGTTTATCTGTCTCAGCAGTTTTCCCAGCCCTGTGTTCCTTGTCAATTTCTTCGTGAATAAGTCGTTCAATGTCAGTCAGTTTAAAAATATTATTTCTGTTTGCAACATAATTTGAGTCCACACTTTTTCATGGAAGAGTAACTGAATAATACTGCTTTGAACTCTCTAGAGTAAATAGAGATTAGGAACCATTCATAAACAAAGATATAATGTGACTAGACACGTTCTGCCAGACTAGCAAGAAGTGTACTGTTTCCTCTCATCAAATTTAACAAACACCTTGGCTTATTTAAAGTACATATTTCTTTTATCACGTCATGTCAAATGTTTACATTTCAGTTTTGTGTAATTTCAAATATACGTTCACACATACATGCCAACCAATAATGATATTCATTACAGTGCTTACGTCACAATGCATTGTTATAATATAATGGTATCTATTTATTTGTATTAGGAAAACTATTTGAGCTAAAACTACGGGGTTTTTATGGTTATGTTAAATACATTACTCTCTCCTTCCTCATGGATCAGTTTTTGCATAATCTGAATTTTTGTCTTAGTGCGGATAGTATTTATTACAAATTGATTAGTTAGGCGCTCGTCACACACCTTTTAGGGGGAAAGCAATACGACAACACTGCAGTACTCCGATTGGTTGCTCACCTAGTAGCACTCAAGGCCAAACACCTTCCCATTTGAAACACATAATAGTTTTGATAATAGTAAATTAAATATGTCATGATAAGCGTTAAGCATTCATTCTCTTGACAATTTGCCAATTCTTCTTCATACAGTCCATTTAGGTTGTGAGCTTTGATTTGACGGCCACAACTCACACTACAACGGAATATTTCCTATACCTCTCACGATACCATTCTATATTTTCCTTTCTACAATTTACCCATAAAAGCCATATTTTTGCCTTGTTGATATGTTCCTACATCTCGTTATCCGCTGCCAAAATCTCACCCGTTTACTAACCCCTTGAATCCCCATACTTGTTTCACACTGTTTTTGCCTAATCCCTTGCACCTCCATACTTGTTTCATTCTGCTTTTCCCTGAACCCTTGTAACTCCACAATTTTTCTCACATTTTCTTAATCAAATCAATTCCCATATTTGTTTCACTCTGTACTTGATGTAATGCAATTACATTTTTTATTTTCTTCTCTGCTCCACAGATCGCCATTTCTGAGATTTTCCTCTCTTCTCCACCATTTACATTGTTAATCATTTTCCCTTCATCAATGCACACTTCATTTACTTCTCGTGCATTCTGGGCATTCACACCGGATACTGAAGTCAGCTTGATCAAGTCTGCTGCATCAACAACATTTGTATGCTCTGTGTCTTGGATGTACCTTATGCAACTTCTCTACTCTATCACTTGTCCATCAATCCACAGATTGTTGTTTTGTATAAATGCATTGAAACCTTGTTTCTTCGCCTTACTCCTTTCTTCAATCAGCTTCCACTTTTGTTTTCTTTGTTCATAAGAAAGATCCTTATTAATAGAGATGGATGTTCCCCTTTGTTTTAATACTCCCTTTACAAATTCTGTATTGCTGAATTTCACCAATATATTTCTTTTGCCTTCCAATTTCATAATTCTAAATGTATTCCGCAGTTCGAAGCCTCTCATATTCATTCCTAGCCTCATCATTTGAACTCCCTGCCCCCCAAGCCATGAAACAAAAATACAATTTTAGCAAAATATGTATGTGCATGCGCAACCAAAACCGAATCCCCCCCCCCCTCTCATATTTAATTTACTTATAAAAAAAGCTGAATGAACTATTAACAGTGAAGCAAACAAATATATGCAAATATAACAATTTTTAACTTAAAACTTCACTTATCTTATAAGAAATGATGATACTTTTCTTATAAATTGTTTGGGATCACAATTTCATGGAAATTCTTCCACATCGTCATCCGGAACCACAAACAAAACTGTCGTTATCATTACGAACGCTAGATGTTACTATGTTCTTGTTAGTACTACCAAAATCTGAAAATAAAACAAATTTAAAAACAGAATCAACTGCTGGTATTTCAAAATTCATTATGTTATCCTTTTCTTTTTTCCAAACCATTTATCTAACGGACCATTTAATTGTTTTAATAATTTAACTTCTGGATTTATTTTATGGTTAAATGACCAAAAATGATCTGCTACGGCCGATTTATCAGTCTGTTTATACTGTAACTTTGTGGGTTCGTGAAATTAAAAAGTCCAAATGCACAAACTCAGAATGTTCTTTATTTCCACCGAATTACAGTTGGAACACTTGCCGATTACACAGAATTACTTAGCGCACACAATTACAATTCATCAGTCACAGGTCCACTGCACACTCACAGTTACGTACGACTCCTCTGTTACACGTACACTGTCTTCCAGTCCGTCTGCTCAATCGGCGTTCCTCACGGCTGCTCGCGATTCGGTGAATCATCCTTCAGGTTCCAGACGTCAAGGAGGGAGAAAGAGATGGCTAACGATGTTTTTCCAACCATCCCCATCGTTACCGCTACAAGACAAATGGGTAGGCGTGGCCAAATGCTTCCCGTCTGCTTTTGTTACCCTGCTGCTGCTAGCTGGCCGTGCCTTCCGATAATTAGGTGACAATACTTAATGTTACGAAAATGTTCTTTTGTTCTGGTTTCTAAATTATGTTTTGTCTTTCCAACATAAACTTTATCACAATCAAAACAATTAAACTAATAAATACCAGATTTTTATGTTATCTTTAATGTTTCAAAAAATGTTGGTTTAATAAACATTTTCAAATTTTTTTTAAACAGTTTGGTATAAACTTTAGTTCCTCAAAATAAATATAGTATTAAAATTTTAGTTAATTGATGGAAATTAATCATTTCTTCACACTAGTTGTATATAGGCTAAGGTTTTTGACAGAAACCAGGAGATTCGTGGTTCAAATTCCGGCCATGGTATTGCATTTTTCATGTTGACTCTATCCATCAAAAACCTTAGCCTATATACAGCTAGTGTGAAGAAATGATTAATTTCCATCAATTAAACTAAAATAATAAGAGTTAAATGATGAAGCCTGGGACTCAAGTACTTACGATAGTAGGTCACCACAAACAGTGTATCTCGTATGCGAGAGCCCCTAGTGGTTTACCGGGGAAATATACAAATCAAATGGAGAATTTAATGTTGGGATGGCACGTTGACCAATAGCTCAATGGATTAGAGCAACTGGATGGAAACCAGGAGATCCATGGTTCAAATCCCGGCCATGGCATTGAATTTTTCATGTTGACTATCCATATTATTAAAAATTTATTGCATTTTTCTAAAAAAGATAAAATCCCTAATAATAAAAAAGCTGGTATTTATCAGTTTAATTGTTTCAATTTTGATAAAGTTTATATCGGAAAAACAAAACGTAATTTAGAAACCAGAACGAAAGAACATTTTCGTAACATTAAGTATAAACAAACTGATAAATCGGCCGTAGCAGATCATTTTTGGTCATTTAACCATGAAATAAATCCAGAAATTAAATTATTATGGTCTTATAGATTTAATGGTTTGGGAAAATATATTTATTTTAAAAAATAAACATTGTGTAATGAATTTTGAAATACCGACAGTCGATTGATTTTAAATTTGTTTTGTTTTCAGATTTTGGTAGTACTAACAAGAACGTAGTAACATATAGCATTCGTAACGATGACGACAGCTTTGTTGTTTCCGGCTGAAGATAGTTTTACATGAAATTGCAATCCCGGATAATTTATAAGAAAACCATCATGATTTCTTATAAGATAAATGAAGTTTTAAGTTAAAAATTGTTATATTTGTATATAAATGTAGAGGATGTTGAAACAGAATTTGTATCAAGTTTTTAATGGCATCTTAAATATTCATGATTTGAATTTTCCAATGGTTTATACTTTTATAATTTATTCTTCCTCCTGCAGGTGAGTTTTTCCCATTCAGCACAATATGCTCACAAGAACTCAAGCCATGGAGGAGCAATGTTGGTAGCACGTGTCTTGGTTGGCAATACTGAACGTGGATACTGGCATCAAGAACTACCAAGTGAAGATAAGGACACTACCTCCAGTAGCGGAGGCAATTATGCCTGCGATGTGTATGTCAAATTCAGTGATAATGAATTCTATCCAGAGTACATAGTCTATTTCGATTAGAACGTAGAAAAACTCAAAATAACAGGAGATATTACACAGAATATAATACTGCATATCAATGGATTCTCTTACCTAGACAGCATTGTTGAAACCAAATAGTATTATGAACTCGGGCATTAGTTCTTTCTGAATAGTGTCAAATGTGATGTACTGTAGATTCACATGTGTTTTAGCTAAGGGGTGAGTCACTGATGACTCAAGAGTAACTGCATGTCCAGTTTTACTGTTGACTAACAACTTTCTACACAATTTATTACAACATAAGATTTATATGTCACCTTTAAAACTTTTGTCAATGAAGTGATAGCCTGTTAGTAAAATGATGTTTCCAAAGTATTAAATTCGTATTACTTTTAAAAAAGAGCTAATTTTAGTTGCACTATACTTTATACTTTATCACAGACTGAGTTAGCCTTTAAATAATTTTCATGTTATTGGTTAAAAAGATAACAACTGTGTGGATATTTAACTGTGTTCAAAGTATTGACTGATAATGTGTTTAAACACAAACATTATAACTGGCTTGTTGTCCATCCTTTTTATATGTAAGATGTATTGTTTTGTGACTTTATATGTGACCTGATATATTGTAATTTTGTATTGCTTAGTGACAATAAATTTTGAATTTCTTTAATGTTGTTTCTGGAGACTGTCATAGTTGAAGCAGTAACAAAAGGTTCCATGAATTCACTTTCAGAACCTGAATGTTTGAGCTGCATGTGCTTCACTCACCTTGAGCTGTAAGAGCTGACCAGACAATTCATTTTTCTGTTGTCTTTCTTATAGTATTGACATATTCATTTATATGAAAGTCAAGTGTGTGTATAGAGGCTTCTACAATATCTTACCAATTTCAACTAAGCTCGTCTCAAGTAACTATTTATAAGAGACTAAAATCACTTGTAGCTTAGAAATAAAAGATAAAGACTCAATTGAAAACTCAAATTGACACTTGAAACTCAGTTGAAGATGAGAGCAAGAGCTCTTGAAACATGTCCTGTGAAAAACGGTGTAAGTATAGGTTTTATAATATATACACGAGGGCTGTTCAATAAATGTTAGCTTAATGTGAAACGAACACGCCGTAGTAGTTTCATTGTTAATACTCCTGGTTCCTGCCTGTGAGAACCAGGCAAGTTCAGACATGTTCAGTATCGCCTACCGCTGCAACGGAGGTAACACGCGAAGAACAATATGCGGCTTTGAAATTCTGCTTTCATCTCAACAAATCTTCAGTTGAGGCCTATACAATGTTACAGGAGGCCTATGGAGAGTCTGTTCTTCCCTACAGCACAGCTCAAAGGTTGTTTAAAATGTTTAAAGAGCGAGTCAATCAATTTCAACGGAAGGGGGACCCAGTGCTTCAGTTACTGCTCTTATGGAAGAAAATGCCAACACTGCTGCTGCCATTGTGAGAGAAGATCGACGAATTACCTTAAGATCACTTTCTGAAATACTGAACATTTCACTGGGTACCACCCACACGTTGGTGACAGAAACATTACACATGAGACGTGTTTGTGCGCGATGGGTTCCAAGACTGTTGATTCCCAAACAGTTAAAAGTTGATGTTAGAGGAAGATCCGGAGTTTCTTTCAAACGTAATCACTGCTGATGGAACTTGGCTACATCATTTTGATGCTGAGAGCAAACAGCAAAGCTCAGTGTGGAAATCTCCTTCATCACCAGCACCCAAAAAAGCAAAAGTGGTTACTTCTGCTAGGAAAGTTATGGTCATCTCATTCTTTGATATTCATGGAATGGTTTATCAGCATGTTGTACCTGCACACACATCAGTAACTCGACAATACTACAGGGATGTCCTGAAAACATTGCAAGTCCATACCAGGCTCAAAAGACCACATTTCCGTGAAGCAGGCTGGATGTGCGGCCGCATATTGCCAATGTTGTTGCTGAATATCTTGCAAAAATCAACGTGAAGTACATCTCTTACCCTCCCTATAGTCCGGATTTAGACCCATGTGATTTTTTTCTATTCCCTAACTTGAAGAAACGCCTTCATGGGAGGCATTATCCATCATCAGAAGCAGTGGTGAAGGCTGCGGAGGCGATTTTGTAGGATATCTCAAAAAATGGTATCCAGCATGTCTTTAAAGACTGACAGAAATGCTGGGACAAGTACATCACATTCAGGGGAGACTGTTTTGAGAAGGACCATCAAAATTACGAGGATCAGTAAAAGTACATTGTCAAAAAAAAATTGTGATCGATCTTTATTGAATAGCCCTCGTATAATAATGATGATGATGATGATAATCATAATAATAATCATAATAATAATCATCATCATCATAATCATAATCATAGGGATAGTGATCATGATCGATAATGATGATGATGATGATGATGATGATGATGATGATGATGATGATGATGATGATGATGATGATGATGATGATGATGATGATGATGATGATAAATTCTTTCATATTTCTTTATGAAGATTTTTTCCCACGTGGTTAATGCAGCTGGACCTTGGACACTTTTTAATAAGTAGATTTCTCATTCTATATCATGATTCTCCTTCCAGAAATGGTACACTACCGCCAATTTATCTATTTCTTTGTTCCTGATGTTCCTAAAATGCTCTTTAAGTCTTATGTTCAAATTCCTTTTAGTTTTTCAATGTTAAAGTTGTCACAGCCTTTACAGTTAATCCAGTACACACCTGATTTTTTTTTTTGTCTGTGGGTATCTCCTTTGTATTATGTGATTTCAAAAGGTGTTTTACACTAATTTGTTCTGTGGGGCCAAAGTAATATTGTGCTCATTGAAGACTTTTTGGAAAAGGTGTGTACCTCTGGAATGATACGTCAATTTTCTGTATGAAGTTTCATTGCTGATTGGGGAAATCTGGAAATCTTATCAAAGATGCAAACAAGTAACTACTTGACAAAATATTCAGCTACACCAATGAGAACAAGTTGATGTCCGGCTGAAGATAGAGGGAAGGCCCCTAGAAACCGGTTCCGGGAAAATTTAAAAGTGAGTGTTGTTTTGTGTTATTAATCGACTCCCAATTAATTTAAGTAACTACTCTTTCCCCAGTTCAGAAAATTAGAAAAATCAGCTGTTACCACACATTTTTGGAAAAAAAAAAGCCGCAGCATATATCCAGAACCAAAACTACTTAAACACACAACAGGAAAACAAGAACTGTCCACATGGGAACAAATCCTCATTTCAAAAATAAAAACAAAGTATTAAATTTCGACGTTCGCAAGAAAGATTTGTTCAGCAAGGTCCTTGAACTGCCAGCAGAGGAGACCCATAACAAAATATTACTAGCTACACCACTGAGAACCAGTCAATGTCCGGTTGACAATGGAGGAGAGTAGCCTCTGAAACATGTTCCGGGAAATTTAAAAGTAAGTGTTTATTGTTTCTTTAAATTTAATTTATTACAAAACACTGTTTTCAACACTTCCATGAAAGGAATTGTGATAAACTGTTAAGCCTCGGACAATGCCAGGCATCTCATTTCACTATTTTCTAAGATGACTTTAATTATATGCCTTTACAAGAGCCTTCACTATGCAGATGACCAGATCTGCAGATCCTTAAATAAACTTTTAACATCACGTAAATCAATGTTATTCACCTCCTATGGCTGCAGGATAGTTTTTCATATTATGTGACAGCTTCTGTTTTCAATTCCAGTTATGATGTATAAAATATGGATCAGTAATGTGCATAGTCTTGGAAGTGATGTCCTTTATTTAATGTGCTTATTTAGCAGGAACAATTCCAGAAAGAAACAGTACTACCAGATCTTCAAAGATTCTTGGACAACAGAATTACAATTTATTTTTCATGGTAATAATACATTTCTTCCTAAGGTAAGCTTTGTTGTTAGGTATGTGCACTATGTTCCCCTCTGAACCCTAGTTAATGTAGATGGCAGCATGCCCGCATCACATTCAACAAGTCCCATCTTCGAATCTTCGTCAGGGTGAGGTTTTTCTGGGGATTTACCATATCCTGAAAGATGAATGTCTGGTAATCCTAAGCACTGTGTACCCTGTACTCATTTGAACATCATTTCATTCATCGTCCGATATGACTTAACGTTGGAGTTTTTACCTTATCCTGAAAGATAAATGTCTGGTAACTCTAAGCTTTTTTTTTTTTTTTTTTTTTTTTTTTTTTTTTTTTTTTTTTTTTTTTTTTTTTTTTTTTGTAATTTATGTCCTCCAACTTTAGGCCATATCGGACGATGAATGAAATGGGCATCTTCCGATATAACTTATCGTTAAAGGTTTTCCCTTATGCTGAAAGATGAATATCTGGTAACTCTAAGCTCTATGTACCCTGTACTCATTTGAACATTATTTCATTCATCATCCGATATGACTTAACGTTGGAGGTTTTCTCTTATCCTGGAAGATGAATATCTGGTAACTAAGTTTGGGGGACATGTTCAGTTCTCGTAGTCCTAACAATGAGACACTGTGACGCTAGGTGCATTATCCCCACCACAGTGCTTAGTCCTCACTATGGCGCAGTATTTCTGTCAAGATAAGTGTACCTCTAGACCAAGAGTCTCCCAATTTAGAACGATACAGATTATTCCAATAACTTCCAAGGGCCAAAACCATTTTAATTTTCCTCACATTATCTAAAATTTCAAGGGCAGACGTCAATTACGTGCCTGAGCGAGGATAGCTGGCTAAAGTCGGTGGTTTGGTTACTTCTGTGTATTGTTATGACCATGACGCTTAATTCCATCTGGTGTTCAAAGCGGAAATAGTGGTAAAACCCTCTATCGTAAACAGTTATTTATTTAGTTATTTATTCATCCTTTTGATAATAAGTACGTCAAAGTACTTTATACAGTAAACATTTACACAACAGAAGTTTAGAAATGAAAATTCAGAAACTTAATGTACAATATAACAATTTATCTGTAGTTGACATTCAAAAATTTCATCTATACTATAAAAACAATGTTCTAATAGGAACTTTTTCACACAGCATTTAAATTTAGGAAGTGCAGAAAATTGTCAACCTTGGGAATTACAAGAATTCATGGTATCGTCAAAATTAATAAACATGAATACAAATAAAGTAATTATATACAAGTATAATAGATTACACACCCAGAAGGTGTTCACAGAAAAGTATTTACAAACTCATCAACTGAGTAAAAACAATGTTGCAATAACAGATGTTTCACCTTGTACTTAAATGCAGTTTCTGAGGTGGTAACTTGTTATATAAGGTAATTCCAGAGTGCCTTACGCTTTTGCTTAATAGTGTTGTATTATGTGTAACCATGTTCAGTTTATGCCTATTTCTAGTGAGATAATCATGTTTTTCAGAGTTTGTATGAAAATAAATCAAGTGTTTTCTAACAAACATCACGACTTCTAGTATATATAGACAAGGAAGTGGCAATATATGGAGTGATTTGAATAAATTGATACAAGAATCCCTTTGCTTCTTTCCCATTATTGTTCTAATTACTCGTTTTTGAATTTTAAAGATTATATTTTCTTTATCACAGTTACCCAAAAAAATCACTCCAAATTTTAGTAAGCTATTGAAATGAGTAAAGTATAGATTCCTCAAAGTGTTCAAATTTGCAATATTTTTTATTGTTCTGAACATAAAACAAAGCTGGCACTAGTGGTCCTTTCGGAAGCACAGTAACAAGTAAGCTGTGGCTAGGCATAACTTTCAAAGCAAGGGAAGCTGCAAATAATCATTTTCACTAAAATAAGAGAGAATAATGGCTCAAAACTAAAGCTACTCTTCAATGCTCTTTCTATTGTACGGTCTACACGTAGGCAGGACTGCTCACATTACAAGCAGACATATTCCTACTTCCCTTCTCCACTCAGACATTCCAATATTTCCTACAGCTGGCCTACATTGTGTAAACTGTTAGCATAAAGTGGAGAAAGTATGCAATTGACACACCTGTGCTAATAACTCAAATCTTCACAAGAACTTGCTGTTTATCAACACTAGATGCCAGTCTACGTAAAATAATATATATTGCTAATGCTATTGAAATAGTTGTACATAAAACAAATTTTCTTTACATGCTACAGAGACTTCATGTGACAAAATTTGTCAGTGCTTCCTAATTATCGAAGAGTCGCGATTACTTCCGGAAACATACGAAGCATGGTATTCAAGGTTACAAATGCGTAAATACAGAAATATCCAGTATTGAAAGAGCTCGCGGAACTGGTCACTCGAGTCTAAACAGCTGTCAAATTGTCCGCAGCATCGCGGTTGTAAGCAAATGTATTTTGGAAATCTATCCAAAGCAAATAAAGCTCGCCTCGGTAGCATGTCTGCCTCCCATTCAAGAGGTTCATATCTCAGTCAGAGTGAGTTACCAGGATAAGGTTTTCCCACCATTTATTTTTTTTTTTTTTTTTTCCTCCCTCATCCTGAAAGTCCAGCGGTCACCAATTGGATCAAGTTTGCGCTAGAGCAAATGATGTAGCACAGTGCACTGCCACGAGTGCCGTGAGACTTCAATGTGAGACAAGCAGTGCTGTCTCATCTCTTGCGATTTGTTTTCGTAAACACAATGTAGGTTGAGGAATGTAATGTGACATGTAGGACATCTACTATATTTATGCTTTCCTGGAAAGAATGTTTATTTTTTTTTATAGAAAGTGATGCTATCAGAGCATTCAAAATGAAACTATCCTTATGGGAAAGGCAGTTAACCTCAAAGAGCTTGGTGCATTTTCCAAAGCTCTCAACAGTTCAGAGAATTCAAAACGAAACTATCCTTATGGGAAAGGCAGTTAACCTCAAAGAACTTGGTGCATTTCCCAAAGATCTCAACAGTTTGGTGCATTTCCCAAAGCTCTCAACAGCTCAGAGAATTCAAAATGAAATTATCCTTATGGGAAAGGCAGTTAACCTCAAAGAACTTGGTACCTTTCCCAAAGCTCTCGACAGTTCAGAGAATTCAAAATGAAACTATCATTATGGGAAAGACAGTTAACCTCAAAGAACTTGGTACCTTTCCCAAAGCTCTCGACAGTTCAGAGAATTCAAAATGAAACTATCCTTATGGGAAAGACAGTTAACCTCAAAGAACTTGGTGCATTTCCCAAAGCTCTCAACAGTTCGGTGCATTTCCCAAAGCTCTCAACAGTTCAGAAAATTCAAAATGAAACTATCCTTATGGGAAAGACAGTTAACCTCAAAGAACTTGGTGCATTTCCCAAAGATCTCAACAGTTTGGTGCATTTCCCAAAGCTCTCAACAGTTCAGAGAATTCAAAACGAAACTATCCTTATGGGAAAGGCAGTTAACCTCAAAGAACTTGGGGCATTTCCCAAAGATCTCAACAGTTTGGTGCATTTCCCAAAGCTCTCAACAGTTCAGAGAATTCAAAATGAAACTATCCTTATGGGAAAGGCAGTTAACCTCAAAGAACTTGGTACCTTTCCCAAAGCTCTCGACAGTTCAGAGAATTCAAAATGAAACTATCATTATGGGAAAGACAGTTAACCTCAAAGAACTTGGTACCTTTCCCAAAGCTCTCGACAGTTCAGAGAATTCAAAATGAAACTATCCTTATGGGAAAGACAGTTAACCTCAAAGAACTTTGTACATTTCCCAAAGCTCTCAACAGTTCAGAGAATTCAAAATGAAACTATCCTTATGGGAAAGACAGTTAACCTCAAAGAACTTTGTACATTTCCCAAAGCTCTCAACAGTTCAGAGAATTCAAAATGAAACTATCCTTATGGGAAAGACAGTTAACCTCAAAGAACTTGGTACATTTCCCAAAGCTCTCAACAGTTCAGAGAATTCAAAATGAAACTATCATTATGGGAAAGGCAGTTAACCTCAAAGAACTTGGTACATTTCCCAAAGCTCTCAACAGTTCAGAGAATTCAAAATGAAACTATCCTTATGGGAAAGACAGTTAACCTCAAAGAACTTGGTACATTTCCCAAAGCTCTCGACAGTTCAGAGAATTCAAAATGAAACTATCATTATGGGAAAGGCAGTTAACCTCAAAGAACTTGGTACCTTTCCCAAAGCTCTCGACAGTTCAGAGAATTCAAAATGAAACTATCCTTATGGGAAAGACAGTTAACCTCAAAGAACTTTGTACATTTCCCAAAGCTCTCAACAGTTCAGAGAATTCAAAATGAAACTATCCTTATGGGAAAGACAGTTAACCTCAAAGAACTTGGTACATTTCCCAAAGCTCTCAACAGTTCAGAGAATTCAAAATGAAACTATCATTATGGGAAAGGCAGTTAACCTCAAAGAACTTGGTACATTTCCCAAAGCTCTCGACAGTTCAGAGAATTCAAAATGAAACTATCCTTATGGGAAAGACAGTTAACCTCAAAGAACTTGGTACATTTCCCAAAGCTCTCGACAGTTCAGAGAATTCAAAATGAAACTATCATTATGGGAAAGGCAGTTAACCTCAAAGAACTTGGTACATTTCCCAAAGCTCTCGACAGTTCAGAGAATTCAAAATGAAACTATCCTTATGGGAAAGGCAGTTAACCTCAAAGAACTTGGTGCATTTCCCAAAGCTCTCGACAGTTCAGCAGTTTGTTCAGGTCACAGACTTGCAAGAATGTGTTCAAATATTAAGAGAGTTGAACCAAGAATTTCAGAAAAGGCTTCAAGATGTGGTGCAGTTAGAGCCAATTTTCCAAATATTTACTGAGCCTTACTCTACATATGTTGATAATGTTACATCTGAATTGCAACTTGAACTTACCGATTTGTAATGCAATCGTCAAATGAAAAATAAATTCCAAAATAGAATTAGTTTGAGTGATTTCTATTCACATTTTCCAAGAAATAAATTTCCTTGACTACATAGAAATGCTGCTCGTTTTCTGAGTATGTTCAGATCGCTAATGAAATTAAAAAAAAAAAAAAAAACGCTGCAGAAATCAATTGTCGGATCAGAACTTAAAATGTCAACTTAGACTAGCTGCTGCACAAACATTGATACCTAATTTTGAAAAACTAGTGTGTCAAAAGAGTCAACAAAAATCTAGAAAACTAGGTTCCACTTCTGAGTAATATGTTGTGCTTATTGCTGTTCTTCGTGTGTGTGTGTGTGTGTGTGTGTGTGTGTGTGTGTGTGTGTGTGTGTGTGTGTGTGTGTGTGTGTGTGTGTGTGTGCGCGTGTGCGTGTGCGTGTGCGTGTGCGTGTGTGCGCGCGTGTGTGTTTTTAAAGATGGGAACGGGTACGGGGTAAGTCGTTTAGAAAATTTCTTGTTTTATTGGCATGTACTGTGAGACAATATGAAGGGTTCTATTTGCTTAAATGGTTATTCGATCTGCATTTGTTCCAAGTGATAAATGTATGGCTCCAGAGAACGTAAGGTTTTCTTCCGTATAGAGGTCCATCTCTGGTCCTTTAAAAATATGCATAAGTGCTTTCGTAACACAGTGTCTCCTCGCCGTACTTTCAGCAGCCAATGTAGTGTACCAATCACCGTGGCTATCTCCTCCATATCCTGGTGATCTTTGGCCAAGACCATCACGTCAGCCGCGTAAGCCGTTACTTTAAGGCATTCCCCAGCTATAGTTAAGCCTTGCAGTCTATCTTGTAGCATCTGGAGTAATGGATTTAGTGTCAAGGCAAACAGTCCCTGTCTGACTGATTGTCGTATTGGAATAGGTGGCGACAAAACGCCGTTACAAAGTATTCTTGACAACACTTGGCGATAAAACATGCATTGAGATGGTGGCCAATGCTGATAGACGAATGTCAGGTAACTCTGAGCTCTATGAACCAGGGCTCATTTGAGCATCATTTCATTCATTGTCCGATATGACTTAACGTTGGAGCACCCAAATTACAACAACAGCAACAAAAGCAAATAAAATATTGTGACTTTTTGGGTTCGTAGAATTAAAAGTCCAATTTGCAGAAATTCAAATTGTTCTTTCTTTCCGTACGGACACTGTTCAACACTGAATGCACATAGATGAATGCTTAAAATGGAATATCCATATTGAACATATAACCAAAAAATTGAATTCGGCCTGCTATAACATGTTATGCCTGACAAATATGATGAATATAGAAACAAAAAAATTGTATATTACAGCTATTTTCATTCGATCTTGGCCTATGGTATAATATTGTGGGGAAATGCATCGGGATGGGAAACTTTTTAAAATTCAAAAAAAGGTAATACGTATAATGTTACATGCTAACTTTAAAGATTCATGCAAACCACTATTCAAAAAATTAAAAATTCTAACAATGCCCTCAGTATATATTTTAGAGTTATCCACCTATGTATATAAAAATTATGAGAAATTTATCCAAAAACAAAATCGTCATCATTATGGCACTCGGAAAGAGTCCAGCATAAAATACCCCATGCATAGATTAACATTATATGAAAAAACACCCCATTATATGGGTATAAAAATATACAATAAATTACCTCAACGACTCAAAGAAATAAAAACTCTGAAACTATTTAATAAAAGTGTAAAAGATCTGTTATTACATAAGACATATTACTCCATACAGGAATTCATGGATGACACAATATCATAACTACTTTATTTATTTATATATTATTTGTTATTTATTATTATTTAATATTATTATTTATTATTATTACTTGTAATTGATAATTTATGTACATATACATTAGAATTAGTTTTTCTTTTTCTTTCTTTTAAATTTCTTTTATGTATAACTTTAGGCTGACAATGTAAACGTTATGTGACAATAAAGATTCTATTCTATTCTATAATCCTTACAGTAGCAGAATTACGTCACACACACAATTACAATCTACCAAGGTCGTTACCACAACAAAGAGTTTACTCAACTTCCACTGTTTGCAACTCGTGTTTTTAACTCCGATAAACTAGCCACGGCTTCCTTTCATACACGACCATTCATGAATTCCTGACTGTTATAGAATGTTCTCTAACACGTCACCGGATAAAACACGAACGTTCTAGACGTCTAACTTTATCTGTGTCGGCAAGTCTTTTATTCTCCGGGCTATCTTTATCTGTTTTTGCAGGTTCTTTATCTCCACACTGCGATATCTGTCTCTTATCGCTCCGCGCCGAAACCTTTTAGCGCGTAGGTACGCCGCCTGTCGTAATAATGGATTCGCGACAATATTGTTTGGCATTAATTTTCTTCTGTTTCTCCAGAAATTATTGTGGAATCGGCGCCTCACGCTTTGCCATTACTTGTCTTAAGCTTTAACTAATCCTTGTTACACATAAGCTTGCCCCGTATCTCTTAACGGTCACGTGACCTTATCACCTCTCGTTGACTACTATTGTGGTGCAGACTGTTGCGCAGTAAAAATTACTTCGTTATTCAACATGGTGATGTATCTTTATATGTTGGAAGAGAATTTTCAAATTTATATTTTCGTAACTGTTTTAATTAAATATATTACGCAACAGAGTTGATTTATCTGAAATGCGTGTTAATTCTTAAACGAAGTAAAGAGGAGGTTCCTTTGCTCTCAAGCACATGACACGATAGCACGTGATTTAGCGGTAGTGATGACATTTGTTTATATGACGTTTATCACTGACCTTGTTTTGAACTGGGTTAGTCATATATCGCCATTCGACGGTGTGCTGTGCCTAGTGCGAGAGCTAAATTATTTTATTGATGTTTATTGCGCGTGTACTTATTATATGTATAATGGCAGAGTCTACCGCCAGTTTTTCGCTGAAGCACCGCAAGGGAAAACTTTTACAAAGCGGCGGAAAAAAATGGTGCATGTGTTTAATGCACTCAGAGAGAAGAATCCGTCTTTGTCAGTGAGAGAGGTCGAACACCTGTGCTCTGAACTTACAGGTGTGTTAGATGCATAGGAACATCGTGACATGAAATTGAGACAACAGGAGAACTTACCACTCCAGGGGCGATATTGATGTGTGGCGAAGATGTTATTTAAGGACAATCAGACTGTACCGGGATACAAGTCGCAGAATATACTACCTTGACGAGACTTGGGTGAATCAAGGGCACACAAGTATGGCGTGACAAGACTTTTAAGACTGAAAGACAAGCATTTTTGCTTCTCAGTGGAAAAGGCCGAAGACCTTTCATTATAAACTTGTTTCAGTTTCATTACTCATTTATTCAGTTTCAACTTGCTCAGTTTCATTATAAACTTGTATTTTTGCATGCATTCATATTCTTATTATCTTTCTTTTTGGCAATTATGACGTTTACTGCAGGTTTAAATGTGACGGGAAGGCACCGCCTATGACCTATGGCGTGAAAATGTGTAAATGTGTAGTGTTTAACGCCCGCTTTTACTACATACGGCACCGCAGGCGATGACACTGATGATACATGAGATGAAGATGGAGCACCGGTGGAATGAGATGGCGGGGGAAACCGGAGATCCCGGAGAAAACCCGCCCCCACGCCATGTTGTCCACCACAAATCTCACTTTGCGGTCGCCTGGGATCGAACCCGGGCCGCCTTGGTGAGAGCCAAGCGGTCTAACCACTGAGCCACGGCGCGGCCCAGCGGGACAAGGTTATATGAAACAGAGATTAGCAAGTAAATAACATCGAGTTATTATCTATTTGTATGTTTTATCCGACTTACCACAGCAGCAATAAGCCATTACGTGTCGCGGACCACAGTTTGGAGACCTCTGTTCTAGACCACGAGCACGACAGAACACAAGCAAAACCACTAATTTCGTCTAGATCAGATATTTAATTTTTATAATTTATTTTTATACGTAATCTCATTTTCCGCTTGCGAAAATGTCCGTGTATTGGAGTAGACTTACTGATTTCGACCTGCTGCAACCATTTTTTTTTTCACAGAAATTGCACCACAAACATACAAAATCATTTCTACAAAAGCAAAATTGGCAACGACTTGAACCGAAAACTAAAGCAGATGAGATAATTCAAACCATGCGTTCCTCTATCTCCAACTTGCTAATATAACAGCAAATGATAACAGAGCTAGAAATAATTACGATTGTGTAAAACCAACGAAGAACGGAATAGTACGAGACGAGTAGACAAATGCATAAAATTACCTACCAGTTTCACAGTTGGTATCAGTGACAGGTGCGGCACGGATGGATATGTTTCCTACACTGCGGGGATTCCATGTAATTGCTCTAGCGTTGTGCAATCCGGTGAGAAATAAAACAAATGAATAGATCTGTGTAAGTGGAAGGCATACAAAGAGAGTTTGTGTATCGTAAGTGAATCATCAAGAGCAGAGAGGTATGAAATGCAGTTATTGTTTTTTATTTGAATTTAGTTTTAAGCCTTAGGTAATTTCAAACGTATTAGGAAATATTGGATCAAAATCGTGCTACCTTTTGTTCATGATTAGTGTTCCTGTAAGTCATTCAAATGAATTCATTTATTATTCCAAGTAAAATAATTAAGTTGTCATAAATAAGTGGTTAAACTACAGAACAACGGTGTCATCTTGCATTCCTCTACTACGGCATGGAATGATGTAATGGAAACAAGCTGTTGCCAACTGCGCAGTTGTGAAATACGCCAAGAGAGCAAATCGTCAACACATTTCGTTTTTCTTGCTACTCTTTTTTGAAATGTCATTATCAATATTATTTAAAAAGTAAAAGAAACTGAAACTGGCCACACTATAGCAGGTAAATAATGATACACTAAGCAACAAAGCTTCAATAATAAATTAACAATACTAATATAAAATTATTGCTATAATAGTCTAAAATTATCATCCTTCTTATGTTGTTATTGTATGATTAATATTACGCTCTAGTGTGGCAAATTTCTTATCGCATTACAGTATTGCTACTTTGGTCACATAGTGTTGGTAAAATAAGCGAAAGGTTGTTCTCACTGTTGGCAACGCTCCAGCCTTGACGTCACGCCCGGCATCCTCTGCTCCGTTCGGTATAGATGCATTAAAACGAACCAGACGTCATAGAGTATTGCCAACTTCCACAGCATGCTAACGCGGGAAATACCAACATTACGTACGCAAACCAGCCATACTATAATACGCAAGGAAACCGATGTAAAGAAACTGTGGCTTTGCCAGAGTATCATTGCCATAGTTCTTCTTCTTCTTCTTCTTCTTCTTCTTCTTCTTCTTCTTCTTCTTCTTCTTCTTCTTCTTCTTCTTCTTCTTCTTCTTCTTCTTCTTCTTCTTCTTCTTCTTCTTCTTCTTCTTCTTCTTCTTCTTCTTCTTCTTCTTCTTCTTCTTCTTCTTCTTCTTCTTCTTCTTCTTCTTCTTCTTCTTCTTCTTCTTCTTCTTCTTCTTCTTCTTCTTCTTCTTCTTCTTCTTCTTCTTCTTCTTCTTCTTCTTCTTCTTCTTCTTCTTCTTCTTCTTCTTCTTCTTCTTCTTCTTCTTCTTCTTCTTCTTCTTCTTCTTCTTCTTCTTCTTCTTCTTCTTCTTCTTCTTCTTCTTCTTCTTCTTCTTCTTCTTCTTCTTCTTCTTCTTCTTCTTCTTCTTCTTCTTCTTCTTCTTCTTCTTCTTCTTCTTCTTCTTCTTCTTCTTCTTCTTCTTCTTCTTCTTCTTCTTCTTCTTCTTCTTCTTCTTCTTCTTCTTCTTCTTCTTCTTCTTCTTCTTCTTCTTCTTCTTCTTCTTCTTCTTCTTCTTCTTCTTCTTCTTCTTCTTCTTCTTCTTCTTCTTCTTCTTCTTCTTCTTCTTCTTCTTCTTCTTCTTCTTCTTCTTCTTCTTCTTCTTCTTCTTCTTCTTCTTCTTCTTCTTCTTCTTCTTCTTCTTCTTCTTCTTCTTCTTCTTCTTCTTCTTCTTCTTCTTCTTCTTCTTCTTCTTCTTCTTCTTCTTCTTCTTCTTCTTCTTCTTCTGCTCCTCCTCCTCCTCCTCATCATCCATCATGCCCACCTCGGTATTGTAGATGGTAGCATGTCTGCCTCATGTTCAAGAGGTGCCAAGTTCGAATCTCGGTCAGGGTGAGTTACATGGATAAGGTTTTTCCTTATCCTGAAAGACCAATATCGTGTAACTCTAAGCTCTATGTACCCTGGGCTCATTTGAGCATCATTTTACTCATTCCATTCACCATCGGATAAGACTTAACGTTGGAGGACGTAAATTACAAAAAAAAAAAAATCATCCACCATCATCATCATCATCAATCCCTGTCCGCCTAGGTATTGTGGATGGTACGGTATTCACCTCACATTCAGGAGCTCCCGTGTTCGAAACTCGGTCAGATTGAGTTACCGGGATAACATTTTTATGGGGGTTTCCCTTATCCTGAAAGATGACACGGGTAACTTTAAGCCCTATGGATTCTGGGCCGCGCTGTGGCTCAGTGGTTAGACCGCTTGGCTCTCACCAAGGTGGCCCGGGTTCGATCCCAGGCAACCGCAAAGTGAGATTTGTTGTGGACAATACGGCGCTGAGGCGGGTATTCACATATATCAGAGCTTTGAGCTACTTCAGGAATTAGTTTTAAGTTACAATTTCTTTCTTGGAAGTGTTGAAAACAGTGTTATTGTAATAAATTAAATTTAAAGGGATTTGATTAATGATACTGAACAACTCTGAAACATGTTCCGGGAAAATTTAAAAAGTAAGTGTTGTTTAGTGTCATTAATTGACTCCCTTTAAATTTAGTTTTAAGTTTCTTAAGAATTTTTCTCTTTTGTAGTTTATATTTGTGTTAAATTTAGTGTTATCATTATTCATTTGCTTTATGATGATATGTTTAACTGACTCCAGGGATACTTCTGACTGTATCTTATTTTGAATTTTGGTTCCCTTTTTTTTCCCCGTAATTTTACATCCTCCAGTGATGTCATATTGGACAGTGAATGAAATGGGTGAAATGATGCTCAAATGTGTCCAAGGTCCATGGAGCTTAGAGCTACCCAACACTTGTCTAAGGATAAAGGAAAACTCTGGAAAAAACCTTATCCAGGTAACTCACCCTGACCGAAATTTGAACTCGGGACCTCTTGAACGTGAGGCAGACATGCTGCCATAATTCTGGCTCCCATCTTTTGCTAGGATGTCTGCCTTCTTATTGCTAAGTCAATCCAGAGTGTGCAGGAATCCACTGGAAGACTATATTATCACTAAAATTTTGTATTTGAATTTCTCTTACTTTTTCTACTTCTGGATTCTGAGTTAAAGCTTTTGCTTGGATTGCTGCTCTAGAATCTGATCAAATAACAATGTTTTCACATTTTTGTAGCCAAACAGATATTTTGAGAAGTGTAGATTGCAACTATTCCTCCATCAAAATTTGCAGTGTTGCTTATTTTCGACTTTTTTGTAAAAAGAGAAAAACTGGCATATGCCCCCTACTCCAGCTCCATCATCATCATTAAAGGCTGGAAGGATGTGCGCTTGCGATAAAAGTTTGCTGGACTCTGAGTATGAATGACGTCAGATGTAGCACGAACATAAAATTTTCAAACAACTGCCACTAGAAGGAAACGTCGAAAACAACTTAATGTAGTACTCTGTAAACTAGTGAAGCATTGCCTTGCAAGTACATGTCGATGCAAGGTCAAAGTGTAGCATAATGGCAATGTTTTGTTTCTTCACGCAGTGACGCAGTTGTCATGGTCAGGCTGTACCTACCTGCAGTTGTTTACATGCGTGTGCGATAATAGTACGGTCCATGTAAAGTATACCTATGGAAAAAGTCACATACCTCTGACCTTTAATCATTACAAATGAGCTGTTTGTATATACACTCACACACACACACACATACGATGGCTGTTCAATAAAGAATGATCATAATATTTTTACGGTCATAATTTTCCGCACTAAAATTCAATCTTATTATATTTTGTTAGCTTAATGTGAAACAAACACGCTGTAGTTGTATCATTGCTGGTACTACTCCTGATTCCCGCCTGTGAGAACAAAGCAAGTTCAAACATATTCAGTATCGCCTACTGCTGTAATGGAGGTAACATGCGAGGAACAATATGCGGCTTTGAAATTCTGCTTTCGTCTCAACAAATCTTCAGTTGAGGCCTATACAATGTTACAGGAGGCCTATGGACAGTCTGTTTTTCCAAACATCACAGCTCGAAGGTGGTTTAAAATGTTTAAAGAGGGGAGACAATCAATTTCAAAGGAAAGTGGACCCGCGCTCCAGTTACTGCTCTTACGGAAGAAAACATCAACACTGCTACTGCCATTGTGAGAGAGGATCGACGAATTACCTAAGATGACTTTCTGAAATACTGAACATTTCATTGGGTGCCACCCACACGTTGGTGACAGAAACATTACACATGAGACATGTTTGTGTGCGATGGGTTCCAAGACTGTTGATTCCCGAACAAAAGGACATTCGCATGCAGGTCTGCATGTAGTTAAAGTTAATGTTAGAGGAGGATCCGGGGTTTCTTTAAAATGTAATCACTGCTGATGAAAATTGGCTACATCATTTTGATCCTGAGAGCAAACAGCAAAGCTCAGTGTGGAAATCTCCTTCATCACCAACCCCCAAAAAAGCAAAAGTGGTTGCTTCTGCTGGGAAAGTTATGGTCATCTCATTCTTTGATATTCATGGAATGGTTTATCAGCATGTTGTACCTGCACACACATCAGTAACTGGACAATACTACAGGGATGTCCTGAAAACATTGCAAGTCTGTATCAGGCGCAAAAGATCACATTTCCGTGAAGCAGGCTGGATGTGCGGCCGCATATTGCCAATGTTGTTGCTGAATATCTTGCAAAAATCAACGTGAAGTGCATCCGTCACCCTCCCCATAGTCCTGATTTAACCCCATGGGACTTTTTTCTATTCCCTAACTTGAAGAAACGTCTTCATGGGAGACATCCATCATCAGAAGCAGTGGTGAAGGCTGCAGAGGCGATTTTGAAGGATCTCTCAAAAAATGGTTTCCAGCAGGTCTTTGAAGACTGGTAGAAACGCTGGGACACTTGCATCACATTCAGGAGAGACATTTTTGAGAAGGATGATCAAAATTATGAGAATGAGTAGAGGTAATTTGTCCAAAAAAAATTGTGATCATTCTTTATTGAACAGCTCTTACGTGAGCGTGCGTGTGTCCATTCTTCTTTAAGGTATTTAGTTTCTAATGCTACCATATTTGCAATATGTGGGGCTTATTGTTCATATCTGAAGACTTCACAGAGGTGTCTAAATTATATTCCATTTCAAAGCTTTTTATTGGATTTATGTTTCAGCGATGAGGAAATTGGTGGAACTAGGTTATCAGCCTTCATGTTGGACAAAGTTGTCCCCAGCAAAAGAGATGAATCTGGTGCCACTGCCAACATATTCAGAAGAGTACAAAAAAGTAAAGCGTAGAATACGTCGTACACTGTCTGCTAAGGTGCAGTGCATAAAACGGATAGAAAATCCTTATCTCTGGGGTTACTACCTTCTTAAGAAAGCAGAGTATGAATGTCGCTCTGTATGTTTCCGAGAAAAAACATTGTATCATCAGACAAGTGAGTCTAATGTTAACTCCATTGCAAGCAATAATTTTAACTGGCGTCTCAGTGGACGTCGAGCAAAGTATGGTGAAGGAGTGAGTATACATCTTAATTAACAATTTAATTTAGATGCCTAATCCAATATCTATCCATTAGTGACATTATTAGAGTTCCAGAGACAATCTGTGAATTAGAGCATGTATAGGGTTGAAACTAAAAGTTGTCAAGATGTTACAAATTTGCTTAAACTGGTTCAAAATTATATACTGTTTATTTTAAAGGCTCTTAACATTTTAAATTTGTTAGTTAAGAGGAAGTATTGAGGGACCCAAAAATATCCTAACCAGCTGCACCGTGTTTTGCCTGTTTGTGCCCTTGGCACTCGTTGCTGTCTGCTACTACCATAGAAGGGTGCAATTTTAAAGGTTTTATTTGCACATGTTATTAAAGGAGGTACTATATGCGCATGATAATTTGGGCGTTGAATTTGCGGTGTAGTACAGGCAGAGGGGAAGAAGCGAGAGCAAATGCTCCTTTGTTTCTGAAGTGTGCTCAACCTTGAAAAACACAGTACAGCAAAATAGTGTGTCAGATAAGCGAAGATATGTGCTGCAAGTGTGAGATATGTGCACAAATAGTAAATTGAACTCGATCCTCATAAAAACAGAAAATAAATATTATAACAGTTATAAATGCTCATTCACTTTGTGATTCTTCGAGTTCAGTGCATCACTTTCATCGCTAGTATCCTCTGATGTGTTGACGATAATTTCATCAATTGCATTTTCTATTACACCATCATTTCTGCAATATTTCACTTCCAGCTCTTGGACCTTCTTGCAGTGCATTGCGGTTATGGAAGATAATGCTTCTATAGCAAGTTTCTGCATATTTGTAGTCGACATATCACCAGCAACGTTGTATCCTCTGAAAACATTCCTTAGTTTTGCCCACACCAGCTCAATTGCATTCAGATCACAGTTATACGGAGGTAGACGAATAATAATGTGTCCCCTTTCGAGAGCCATAACATCCACAACATACGATTGTTGACAACTGGTTAGCTAATTAACCTCGAAATTGATCAAAACGAAATATGGCATACATGATAAAGCTTAGCATATTAGCTACTAGATGTCAGTGTATAGCACATTAAGTTAAAGTTGTCTGTGTTTACAGAGTTAGATGAAACTTACTGAATGAGGTTTTGGAACCCAAGCGCTCAACTTATCGTGCACATATAGTACTGTAACTGGCCACTGCCATTGTGCGCTCAATTAGTTGACATTTGTGACCCCCAATTCCCTGTGATTTCTATCTCTGGGGTAATTTAAAGAATAAAGTGTGCAAGACAAACCCACACATCCTCGAAGAATTAAAACAAAATATCTGCCAGAAAATTGCCAGCATTTCACAATGTGAAGTACGACAAGTAAGGCATGGTTTTGTAAAGAGGTTCCAGACATGTATGGAGTTTCAGCACTTCCTTTAGTAACATGTGTAAGCAAAGCCTTTAAAAGTAATTTTAAGTGTTGCATAGTTTGATCCACACTTCTCTATAATGGCAGTAGACAGCGAGTGCCAAGTAGTTGCAAAACACTGCACAGTTGGTTGGGATAAATTTGGGTATATCTGTATTTCAAAATGTTGATTTTAAAATTATACCAAAACACATGTTTTGAGATCCCTTAATTTTCCCATCCCTCTCTCCCAAACAATACAATTTTAGAAAAATGTGTTTGCGCATGCTCAACCAAAACCAAATTTTTTTTTGACATATTTGATTCGCTTATAAAACAAGCCTGAATGAATTGTGGTAAAGTAGAATAGAGAAAAACTAATAACATAAAAAAAAGATATGTAGAGGATGATAAAACACAGAATTTATATCAAGTTTTTAATGGCATTAACTCATTCTTAGATGGAAATTAATTGTTCTTTCACACTGGCCGTGTGTAGGCTAAATTGTGGAAACGTAGAGTCAGAATGAAAAATTCAATGCCATAGCCGGGATTTGAACCACGGTTCTTTTGGTTTCCGTCCAGCTGCTCTACCATTGAGCTACTATGGCCAACGTGCCGATATGACATTAAATTCTCCAACTGACTCGTATTTTCCCAGTAAACCACTTAGGAGTTCTCATAAACATATGAGACAACTACCTTAATGGCGACTTACAACATGTAAGTACTTTAAGGCCCGGGCTTTATAGTTAACCAGTATTAGGTCAATTAATGGAAATTAATTGTTCTTTCACACTGGCCGTGTGTAAGCTAAATTGTGGTTTACCAGGAAAATACGGGTCAGTTGGAGAATTTAATGTCATATCGGCACGTTGGCCATAACAGCTCAATGGTAGAGCGGCTGGACGGAAACCAAAAGATCCGTGGTTCAAATCCTGGCTATGGCATTGAATTTTTCATTCTGACTCTATGTTTCCACAATTTAGCCTACACACGGCTAGTGTGAAAGAACAATTAATTTACATTAATTGACCTAATAGTGGTTAACTATAAAGCCCGGGCCTTAAAGAACTTACATGTTGTAAGTCGCCATTAAGGTAGTTGTCTCATATGTTTATGAGAACTCCTAGTGGTTTACCGGGAAAAACACGAGTCAGTTGGAGAATTTAGATAGATAGATAGATTTATTCACCTTAGGAATATACAATATTCATGGCTTCGTCAAATTTGTACCCATAAGAATAATACATTTCTTATGAGTAATACAATTATGAATAATACAATAGTAATTAAATAATACAATAGTGATTAAAGTAATGCAGTAGTAATTAACAGAATAATAATACAAATAGTAACTAAGAATAAGGCAACTTAGGTCACATAATAGTTTAATGTATTACATTTTTAAGAACTAGGCTGTAAGAGACATAATTTTTACCACAAAAAAAAATCAATATTTACTTTATTATTTAATTTTACTTCTTAGAAACTCATCTGTTGTCTGTGACATTACTTTTAGTAGGATATTTTTTACAGCTTTTCTGAATATTACAAGTATCACCTCCGAAGTTGCACAGGTCATATCGGCACGTTGGCCATAGTAGCTCAGTGGTAGAGCGGCTGGACGGAAACCAGAAGATCCGTGGTTCAAATCCCGGCTATGGCATTGAATTTTTGATTCTTAGATATTCATGATTTGAATTTTCCAATGGTTTATACTTTAAAAATTTATTTTTTCTCCTGCAGGTGAGTTTTTCCTATTCTGCAGATTACGCTCACAGTAACTCAAGCCAGAGAGGAGTAATGTTGGTAGCACGTGTGCTGGTTGGCAATACTGAGCAAGGTTACTGGCATAAGGAAATACCAAGTGAAAATAAGGACACTACCTCCAGTAGTGGAGACAGTAAAGCCTGCAATGTGTACGTCAAATTCAGTGATCATGAATTCTATCCAGAGTATGTAGTTTATTTTGATTAGAATGTACAGAAATTCAAAATAAATTTTGATCATAATACTGCATATCAATGGCGAGGTGTGACTTTCAAACTGAGGAAAGCTTCAAATAATTTTCATTAAAATAAGAGAGAATAATGACTCAAAGAACTAAGGCTACTCTTCACTACTCTTTGTATTGTACAGTCACATGTGGTCAACATTGTGTGTATTATGAAACTATCAAAATATTTGGCGCACTTCCTAATGTTCTTAAAGAAAAAGTTGATAATTTCGGTGCTTTTAAAGAAGCTGTTAGAGAGTACCTTTGCTCAAAATCTTTTTATTCTGTACAAGATTATCTGAATGACAAATTATCCTGATAATGCTTTTGTAGCTCTATAAGTAGTATCTAACTATTCCAATGACAAATCATTAGTAATAAATATTTGATGCAAGTTGAAAGTTTATTTTTAATGTATATGTATTTAATAAATAACAATGAATGGTATCCATTGCAAAAAGGTTGAGACGTACTGGCATAAGCCAAGTGAAAGCTGGTTTAAAAAGTGTTTCATTTTGTATCATATATATAATTATCGCTGCTTTGTTCTCCATATTGTTGTTCATATTGCCTGTATACTATAATATGTGTCTTATGCTAACTTTTGTACATATATATGCTATTAAACTTTATACCTCTGGACATGTTCAATGTTCACAGCCTTTTCTGGCTACAAGTGAACCTACTGAACGCAAATCAATATAATCTACTCTAATCTAAACACTGCTCACACTACAAGCAGACATATTCCTTCTTCCCCTCTCCACTCCCAAGTTCTTATTTTTCATAGAGCTGCCTCACACCTCGTAAACTGTTAGTCTAAAATGGAGAAAGTATGCAATTCACACACTTTTGCTCATAACTTGAAACTTCACAAGAATTTCCTATGTCACCACTAAATACCAATCTATGTAAAATACTATTGCTAATGTTACTGAAACAAACTTATGCCCGATTTCATCAATAGATGTTAAGACTTAACACGGCTATTAGTCCATTTAGCAATAGTTATAACAAAAAATGCATTTCACCAACAAGTGAATACTCAACACTCCCAACATGCCATATTTCTGTTAACAATTGTAGAACTATGAAGAGGTAGAGCCAGACTGAAAAGTTCAATGCCATAGCCAGGATTTGTACCACGGCTATTTCCTGATGGAAATTAACCAGGAGATCTGTGGTTCAAATCCCAGCCATGGCACTGAATTTTTCATGTTGACTATCAAAAACCTTAGCCTATATATGGTTAGTGTGAAGGAATGATTAGTTTCCATCAACTAAAATAATAAGAGTTAAATGATGAAGCCTGGGACTGAAGTACTTACGATAGTAAGTCGCCACAAACAGTGTATCTTGAATGCAAGAGCCCCTAGTGATCTACCGGGGAAATATAGGTCATTTAGAGAATTTAATATCGTGACAGCAAATTGGCCATGGTAGCTCAATGGGTAAGAGTGACTGGACGGAAACCAGTAGATCCATGGTTCAAATTCTGGCTGTGGCATTGAATTTTTCATTTCGACTATCAATCGAATATCTTAGCCTGTATACGGCTAGTGTGAAGAAATGATTAATTTCCATCAATTAACTTAAATAAGAGAAATTTATGCTTTATTTCGAGAGGCAAGCCGAAACATTGCCATATAACTTTGTAATGCTCAAACAGATGCGAGATCGTGCTTCTTGCAAGTGATACTCTTAACCGAGACAGCAAAAGCTCACTGCCTTTTTTACTACCAACTAGTTTGTATCTATATTGTGTAAAGTTAAAATACATAAGCTATTACAGTACATAGTGTATGTGTATGTAGGTGAAAATGCGCTGATAGTAATTTCTAAACTCCATTAAAAATATTTTGGTGATGTACTGAACTTTTATTGTCTTTCTGTCAGTATCCAGATAACCCGGATTGGCCCTCCTCCCAGTTGATCCAGGTAAATGATGTTCTTCTACAATTGCAAAGTGATCACATTTTGCTCGATGAGGTAAAGTTTTACAGGTTTAAATTTTTAGGAATTGCCAACTGCTCTTCTTTCTAATATGCGACGCGGCAATTTCTATCTAATTTCTTCATACTTTTTGATGTTGTTATACACAACCATGATTTTTAATATAATTTCTTTACTTTTAGTGCAATTTCATGTTGGAGGGCATTCTTTTAACGTTATTAATTGTTTATTTACTTGCTGGGTAATGTAGCCATACTGAAGAATTCAGTGCAGCCAAACTATGCTTGTTTCTCCACTGAAGGCAATGCTGCCAACAGTCTTACTTTTCCCAAAATTACACTATCTAACAGACTAAATGTATGAGTTCGTGGACTGTATCGGACTGGTTCGGCTACTGCTGCTAAGTGTGCATGATGTCAAATGACACCAAGTATACTGCAAGGGGGAAATTGACGGTCCCAGACACGTCGTTCAAATCAACGAATGCAAAATTGGACGACACAAGTTTCATCGTGGGTGCTGCAATAACACTGTAGAGCATATTTGCATCCCTCCTGTTGTTGGTGCATATTGTCATCCGCATCTCATTCGTTTCCACGTCGATCATTCCCAAGATCCAGTTGCCCTCTACGACGTGCTCATGATGAAACTTGTGTCGTCATATTTTGCATTCGTCAATTTGAACGACATGACTGGGACTGCCAATTTCCCCCCTTTCAGTATACTTGGTGTCATTTGACATCATGCACACTTTGTGGCAGTGGCTGAACCAGTCCGATACAGTCCGTGAGCTCATACATTCATTTCCTACGGAGCACTCCATTATCATCGTGTTGTAGGATTGTTTATGTGCAAAGCAGTGCATGAGTAACAAAATTTGACCAGGCGATAACTTAGCCTGCTCAAACCATGTTCCTTTGCACATAGACTGCATTGCCTATGTCTGGGGCATTTTTGCAGAGGTTGGCTACAAGTTTTACATATCTTTCTCATGTTGGTTGCAATGCCAGAACCGGCTGTTCATCTGCTTGCCCATGCCTATAAGTGCACCATTGGAGTTAGGAAACATTTTCGCATCGCACAAAAGAAAGTTTCTACCCAATTTTTATTCTGAGAATGTTTAAATAAAATCACTTCAAAAATGTTCTTCAAAAATTTATTTACCAATTATGCATATAAAAGATGAATAAATATAAATAATTTGTTATAGAAAGTTTTAACATTTGCATACAAACTCTTGGCCTTTGTAAATGGTTTTCACACATTTAGAACTTGCACCTTTTGATGTATGATTTGCGTACTAAACAGGTACTGTATTGTGTTTTAAATAACTGTTGTGACATTGGTTTTACCCAAAAATTCAGTCTTTAGAATTACAGACTGCAAGAGATTCCCCAAGATCAGATCTCTCATCTGAGGTAGAACTATTTAAATGTAAGCAACACTACATTATAAAATTTATTATTTTTCTCTTTGCTTATAGCACTTCCTTTTTTTCTGAAGGAACATTAATATGAGTAGCTTCAATATTTAAAGCAATGTTTGTTGCATAATCTTGAATACTGTGAGCATCAAATATTGACACACAAACGCAAGTTTTAACAACAAAATATAATTTAAATCCCCAAAGTTCCCTATTCAATAAACTATTCACATTCAGTCTTATTCTCTAACTGCCTTTATTAAACTATGCAGTGTAAGTAAAAACTTGTTGACAACTCCTATGACGTAGAAGTAGAGTCCTATCACAGAATGTTGCATACAATAACGGCAGTACTCAAGTGGGGCTCTGTCCAAACATGAGAGCCTTCTTTGGAAGAATTGAAACAACACCACTAGTCCTTTGTTGCACATTTCCGAGCATCTGTCCACCGTATTTCACAGTTGATCCCATGACTCCAAACACAGAATTGATAAGACCTCGAGACTGTCCCTTCTCCTGCAGTCGCGGTATCGACAGTGGCTCTGTAACAGTCACAAATACAGTTCAGAAAGAAATCTACCAAAGTTTCAAACACAAAGTAGCTTTGGGATTAGCAAGGAATGTTTGTACCTGCCAACTACTGGACTGGACTACCAGACTTGATCTATTGTTTGAAAAAAACACTTCGGAGAAACTTTCTTTTGTGCAACGCGAGAATATTTTCTAAGTCCAAATGTGCACGTATACGCATGGGCAAGCAGATGACCAGCTGGTTCTGACAGTGCAACCAACATGAGAAAGATATGCAAAACTTGTGGCCAACCTCTGCAAAATTCCCCAGACATAGGTGACGCAGTCCGTGTGCAAAGGAACATGGTTTGAGCAGGCGAAGTTATTGCCCGGTCAAATTTTGTTACTCATGAACTGCTTTGCACATAAACAATCCTGAGACACTACGATAATGGAGTGCTCCGTAGGAAATGAATGTATGAGCTCACGGAATGTATCGGACTGGTTCGCCCACTACCACAAAGTGTGCATGATGTCAAATGACACCAAGTATACTGTAAGGGGGAAAATTGACGGTCCCTGCCACGTCATTCAAATTGACAAGTGCAAACTAGGATGACAAGTTTCATCATGGGCGAGTTGTAGAGGGCAACTGGATCTTGGGAATGATCGACGTGGAAATGAATGAGGTGCGGATGACAATATGCCCCAACAGGAGAGATGCAAATACTCTCTACAGTCTAATTGCAGCGCCCACGATGAAACTTGCATCGTCCTATTTTGCATTCGTCGATTTGAACAACATGACCCCCTTGCAGTATACTTGGTGTCATTTGACATCATGCACACTTCACGGCAGTAGCCAAACCAGACTGATACAGTCCGCGAACTCATACATTTATACCTTGTTTCACGTAAGCTTGCCCGGTAATCTCTTAACGGTCACGTGACCTCATCTCCTCTCATTGGCTGCTGTTTGGTAGAGACTGTTTTGCGGTAAAAATTAGTTCGTTATTTAACATGGTGATATATCTTTATATGTTGAAAGAGAATTGTCAAATATTTACTTTCATAACTGTTTCAATTAAATATATTACGCAACAGAGTTAATTTATCTGAAATGCATGTTAATTCTTAAACAAAGTAAAGAGGAGGTTCCTTTGCATCTAGGCCTGCCTTTCTGATTACACAAGAGCACGTGCTTAAGCGGTAGTGAATTACATATATTTGTTTATATTTGTTTATATGAGTTTTATCACTGACCTTGTTCTGAACTGGATTAGTCATGTATTGTCATTAGAAGGTGTACTGTGCGCGTTCGAGAGATACGTTATTTTATCCATCGTTTATTGCGCATGTACTTATTATATGTATAATGGCAGAGTCTACCGCCAGTTTTTCGCTGAAGCATCGTAAGGGTAAGCCATTACAAAGCGGTGAAAAAAGAATTGTGTTGCATGTGTTTAATGCACTCACAGAGAAGAATCCGTCTTTGTCAGTGAGGGAAGTCGAACAGTTGTGCTCCGAACTTACAGGTGTGAGTGTTAGGTCCATAGGAACATCGCGACGTGAAGTTGAGAAAACAGGAAAACTTACCACTCCAGGCAAACGCAGGAATAAAGAAAAGCGCGTGCTCGGAGAATGCGATGAGTTCGTTAAAGCTGCTGTACGTCGTCATGTGCATAGTTTTTTCTTTAGAAAAACATAAACAATAGAACATTTAAGTTGAATGATATCAGGCCATTGCTTACCACAGCATTTTCGGAGATCAGCGACGAAACATGGAAAAAGGCTATTCATCATGTGCTCAAAGAAGAAAACAAAATGTGGGAGCTGGATGGCATCGTCGACAACGTAATAGAGAGCATAATTATAAACCCTACGGAGAGTTCCGACAGCGAAACTGTTACTGCAGAATCAGAATCCGAATCCGAGATGGAGGGGATTGCTCCATTACCAGATTCTCCATAACGCGTGAGTTCAGTTTCATTATAAACTTGTATTTTTGCATGCCTTCATATCCTTATTTGCATGATTTTAGCTATCTTCCTGGCATTTGACGTTTACTGCAGTTTTAAATGTGATGGGAAGGCACCGCCTACGGCCTATGGCGCGAAAGCATTAGCCAATTAGGGCGAGGGGGAGGGTTGTTGAACGCGGAGTGATACATTTCAGCCGGGCAAGGTTATATGAAACAGAGAATAGTTTGCTAAATAGTGTAATTTCGGGACAAGTAAGACTGTTGGCAGCATTGCTTTCAGTGCAGAAACAAGCATAGTTTGGCTGTACCGAATTCTTCAATATAGCTACATTACACTGTAAGTAAATAAACAATAACATTAAAAGAATGCCCTCCAACACGAAATTGCACTAAAAAGTAAAGAAATTATATTAAAAATCATGGTTCTATATAAAAACATCAAATAGTGTGAAGGAATTAGAAAAAAAACTCGCGTTGCATATTAGAAAGAAGAGCCAACACTTTGTTGTCCATTTTTAACAATTCGTCACTAACATTTTTATATTATTGAGGGACTAGTTTCGAAAGCTGTTGCATCCATTATCAACCCCAAAGGTTGATGTTGTCGGATCTTCAAGATAGATAATGGATGCAACAGCTTTCGAAACTAGTAATATCATTTATTGTCAATAGACTTTGCAGTTTCTGACATTGTCAAAAATTTATACATATAAATACAACTGTTTTTAATTAAAAATTGAGGATTAATTTCGGCATGTCATATATGTACATAAATTTACATGAAAACAAAAATTGGATGTGGTACAAAGATTCTAATTCATCAATACAATACAGACTTTTTGTTATCAAGTACTTCTACAAAGCACCCTCGAATTGCTTGCCTTTACAAGGATGGATGGATGATTATGTTGAGGGCACTCAACAGTGCAGTCATCAGCGCCCTTAAAAGATCTAATCATGCTAAAAACTGGATAAAACAAAACTACAATACATCCATTTTTTTTTTTTTATTTTTTTGTAATTTACGTCCTCCAACGTTAAGTCATATCGGACGATGAATGGAATGTGTGAAATGATGCTCAAATGAGCCCAGGGTCCACAGAGCGTAGAGTTACCCAACATTCGTCTTTCAGGATAAGGGGAAACCCCGGAAAAAACCTTATCCAGGTAACTCTCCCTGACCGAGATTCGAACTCGGGACCTCTTGAACGTGAGGCAGACATTCTACCACCACGCTACCGAGGCGGGCACAATACATCCATCTAAAATAAAACAAACACATCCATGTATGTCAAGGTCTAAAAGTATGTCAAAACCATAAGACAGATAAAACGGATAAAAGCATAAAAACGATAAAACTTACATAACTAAATTCTAAAATTTAGAGTTAAAAATAATCTAAAAACTTTGGCCACCGCTTCCTGGTCATCCGCCAGCACTTCTGCCATGCTGACCGGCAGCTGAAGAGACTGGCGATGATGAACCAGGTTAAGACATTCAACTAAAACATGCCTGACCGATAGGGCATCACCACAAAGCAGACAAACTGGGGAAGGGTCCCTTGTAATAAAATGACTAAAAAAGCAGTGGTCAATGCGCAACCGAGCCAATTGTACTTCCTCACGACAGGATGGACGGTAGGAGGTTACCCAACAAACAGGATTGTCCTTCACTGATTGTAATTTATTCCTGCGCAGAGTGGACCATTCTGCATGCCAGGAGGACAACACAGCTCCCCGGAATATGTGGCGGAAGTCCTCCGAGGTAATGATCTGTAGGGTAACCTTGGGCTGAATTGTCGCAAGCTTAGCCGCCAAATCCGCCTGTTCATTCCCTGGTAGACCAACGTGACCAGGGACCCATGCACACACCACGGTTATGCCTGCAGCATGTAAAACGTGGAGGGCATCCTGGATACTCTGTACAAGTGATGTGGATTGTACAGCTCACAAAGGCTTTGCAGTGCGCTAAGGGAATCGGTCAGGATAAGACAATTACCCAAGCTTCGGCAGCGAACATGTACAATGGCTTGGTGTATTGCATGGAGCTCTGCGGTGTAGACGGAAGTACTGCCATGGAGACCAAATATAAAGGATTCGGCCCAATGGATATATGCGCATCCAACACCGGCAGAACTCTTGGACCCGTCAGTATAAATTAAAATAAAATCTCTATAGCTCGATAAAAACAAACGCGCATACTGCTCGGGGGCATCGTGGACCTGCTGTGCAGTCATTCTAACATAAACGGGAGGTGCTGCACGTAACCAAGGAGGATACACCCGTTCACCCCTAGGGAGCATTTGCCTTTACAAGATTTTACATGTGCTGGCAGTTTTTTTGTGAAGCAATAAGCCCATCACATTTGGACCCATGTCGGAAATATTCTTATTAAAACTTTGCCTAAAAAAAATTGTCCTTGTGCCTGGTGTTATGACTATGAATATTACTATTTTTAGGATTTTTGCGTAAGTTACTACTTTATAAACATACAGAGAATATATTGTTAATATTCCTTTATCCTTAAATAGTCCCTATAATATAAAAATGTAAGTGACAGAGTGTTAAAAATTGACTACAAAGAGGTTTTTAATCAATTTTGATGTCACTGTTACTAAAGCCTCCAATGATGGATAATTGATGTATTGTACCTATGCCCCAAGGAGCCCGCCTCGGTAGCGTAGATGGTAGCGTGTCTGCCTCGCGTTCAAGAGGTCCCGAGTTTGAATCTCGGTCAGGATGAGCTACCTGGATAAGGTTTTTTCCGGGGTTTTATCTTATCCCTAAAGACGAATGTCAGGTAGCTCTAAGCTCCAAGGACCCCAGTCTCATTTGAGCTTCATTTCACCAATTTCATTCATTGTCCGATATGACGTTGGAGGACGTAAATTACAAAAACATATGCCCCAAATAGGGTACCCTGAAAGAAAAGATGGGGTGAGAGGAGACAGAGGGCGGGGAAACTCCTCAGCAGACCAGAACTGGCACCTCAACCTACTGTGGTCTGGGAACGACCCCACCAGACCTGGTTTGGAGACCAAAGACCATTCTATTGAGGAGTAAGTTTTATCAAGAGCTTATCCTGCCATGCTACGCCGAGACATCTGCCAACACTTCTACCCTGAAAGAGACCACCAGATGAGAGATGATGTGAAATGGAGGGACAGGAAATTCGGGAGATGTAATTAACCTACCCAGCATTCAGCTGATGACCCACGAGTCAGGTAGGTCAGTCATCGATATCGAAGTGGAACTCCTGAATGCAAGCCACAGATGAAACTGCCTGAGCCATCTCCCTTGGTATAGAACTACAGGAATGGTTACCCTTTTCTTTTTACGTTCTCTGCTATATATAAGTAGATATTTTATTGCACTAAAGGATTCAATATCAAGGTTTCACTGAAAATACATATTTTGAGACTTGCTGTATCCTGCCCCCATGCAAAAAATATTTTTCATGATAGGTTAAGAGAACAGCATAATTCAAAATAGGTTGAAATCAAGCTGAAAAGTTCAATGCCAATGCCAGGATTTGAACTACAGTTCTTCTGCTCTATGTACGCCTTGGTTCAGATCCTGGCTATGGAATTGAATTTGTTTTTTTTTTTTATATTTATATAGTATTTATTTAATACTGCTTTAATTAATGGTTTTAATAAAGACTTTATTCAAAAGAAGATTGAAAAATTTAAATATCAAAAAACTGTTAATGATATTTCTACCCTTATAAAGAAAATAGACGATTATAATTTTAAAACATGTATTTACCATTCTTGGGTTAATAAACGTTTTCAAAAAATGTTTAAAGAGTTTGGTGTAACTTTAGTTCCTCAAAATATAGTATTAAAAATTTACTACATTTCTCTAAAAAAGATAAAATTCCTAATAATAAAAAATATGCTATTTATCAATTTAATTGTTTAGATTGTGATCAGATTTATATTGAAGGACAAAACATAATTTGGAAACCACATCGAAAGAGCATTTTCATAACATTAAGTATAAACAAATTGATCAATCGGCCATAGCAGATCATTTTTGGTCATTTAACCATGAAATAAATCCTGAAATTAAATTGTTAAAACAATGAAATAGTCTGATAGATTTAATGGTTTGGGAAAAGATGTTTATTTTAAAAAATAAACATTGCGTAATGATTTTAGTTAATTGATGGAAATTAATCATTTCTTCACACTAGCCATATTTAGGCTAAGGTTTTTGATGGAGTTAACATGAAGATCTGTGGTTCAAACCCCAGCCATGGAATTGAATTTTTCAAGTTGACTATCTATATAAAACCTTAGCCTATATACGGCTAGTGTGAAGAAATGATTAATTTCCATCAATTAACTAAAATAATAAAAGTTAAATGATAAAGCCTGAGAATCAAGTACTTACGATAGTAAGTCGCCACAAACGGTGTATCTCGAATACGAGAGCTCCTAGTGGTCTACCGGAGAAATATACGAGTCAAATGGAGAATTTATGACCATGGTAGCTCAATGGGTTAGAGCGACTGGACGGAAACCAGGAGATCGGTGGTTCAAATCCTAGCCATGGCATTGAATTTTTCATGTTGACCATCTATCGCATAATGAATTTTGAAATACCAGCAGTTGATTCTGTTTTTAGGTTTGTTTCGTTTTCAGATTTTGGCAATACTGAAAAAACAACATGGTAACCGTATCCTTGATGACAAAAGTGTGTGGACTGACTATGCAAACAAGTTGTGAAATCGATCTCAATAAGAAAAATTGACATTTTCTTAAGATAAGTAAAGTTTTTTTGTTATAAATAGTTATATTTGTGTAATATTCTTTGCTTCACTGTAGCTAGCTTCATTTTCTACATAATTATTAGCAAGAATGTTTGTCGAGAAATATTTTCATTATTTTTTTAAATACACATATTTCCCATTTTTTACCATTGCCATTGATAGTTTCATCAATAGCCATCTGTGTATTTTTGTTTTCACAAATGTACGTTATGAGGATTAAATGTTTTTGCACTGCAATTTGGAAAATAATTTTTCTTACCATTGAGTCATCAGGAGGATTTATAATTTGTATATTTAGCAAGAAGGTATAAAACAGAATTTATAGCGTGTCAAACTGTTGTATACAATAAATACTTCATTGTTATAGAAACTTTCACAGCTTGATCAATAATTCGCTATACCACATACAGAATAAGGAGGTGTGACCTCTACAGTTAGCACTGATAACTTACCTATAAGAAAATTTAGAAGCAATTTGTTGACGATCTCAGGTAGCTCCTGATGAGGGAAGTGTCCAGCTCCATCTATGAGCTTAACGACAGATCTCTCTGCATATTCTGTTGACCTTACTATGCTCTCTAGCCTCACATATTGATCTCCACTGCCAACCAATAGCAGGCATGGAACTTCCACTTTCTGACTCCCTTCATTTACTCGACTGAATGGCAAATTGCGGTAATAGTTAATGGGCCCCGTCCAGTCCTCTGAAATCATAAGATTATTAGAAATTAAAAATTGCCAGAATTGATTAACTGTTTTAATGGAGGGGTTGCGGTTGAGGGTTAACATCTTTCTCTTGACTCATACTCCCCACAAAAGTTACATGTTACAGCTGGGGCAGACAAAAGACAAGCAACAGACAAACTCTGTATCACAGAAAGTAGCCAGGAGGGGCGATCATCTCAAAGTGAGGATGGAGCAGTTGTAGAATGAATGGGGGAGAACTAGAGAAAACCTTAATTAAATTTAAAGGGAGTCGATTAATGACACTAAACAACACTGTTTTAAATTTTCCTGGTACATGTTTCAGAGACTTTGCCACCATTGTCAACCGGACATCGACTGGTTCTCAGTGGTGTAGTTGGCAATATTTTGTCATAGGTCTCTGGTGGTGATTCGAGGAACTTGCTGAACAAATCTTTCTGGGGAATGTCGAAACTGAATACTTTGTTCCTATTTTTTGAAATGAAGATTTGTTCACATATGGACAGTTCTTGTTTTCCTGATGTGTGTTTTAGTAGTTTTGGTTCTGAATTTATGTTGTGGTTTCTTTCCCAAAAATGCGTGGCAACTGCTGATTTTTCTAATTGTTTATATTTTATGTACCTAAAGTGTTCCTTTGCTCTTGTTTCTAAATTTATTTTGGTTTTTCTAATATAAATTTGATTACAGTCACAGCATTCAATTTTATATATACCAGATATTTTGTTAGATGGAATGGCATCTTTGCTGTTTGAGCAAATTACGTTTTTTAAGGAGTAATGGTTGACTAGTTGAATGTTTAGTTTTTTGAAAATCATATTAGTTTCTGTAGCTGAGAGGGTTGTGGTTTCCTTTATTATCTTCTTTTTTGCTAAGTGCACTTTTTTGTCTACTAATGATTTGGGAAAGTCATTTTTTGTGCTATTTCAATAATTTTGTTGTATTCTGTTTTGTATTCTTCTGCTGTGAGAGGGATGTTTACCAGTCTGTGTGCTAAACTATTGAAGATTGCCTGTTTGTGGGATCTTGGGTTGTAGCCATTAGCTTTTATGTAGTTGTCTGTGTTGGTTTTCCGTAAGTGCCGAAGTTCCACATGGGAACAAAATCTTCAATTTAGACATCCTCCAGAAAGATTTGTTCAGCAAGTTCCTTGAACCGCCACCAGAGGAGACCTATGACAAAATATTGCCAGCTATACCACTGAGAACCAGTCTATGTCTGGCTGACAATGGAGGCAAAGTCTCTGCAACATGCTCCAGGTTAATTTAAAAGTGTTGTTTAGTGTCATTAATGGACTCCCTTTACATTTAATTTATTACAGTAACACTGTTTTCAACACTTCCAAGAAAGAAATTAGTCGGACATTGCTTCATCCACCACAAATTCTCATAGTCCCTGCAATCAAACGAACTTGGGCCATCTTGATGAGAGACAGATGATCTACCCACATGGCTACAACACCACTATGATGGAAAATTCATTTTACTTAATAAAGGATGTATCAGAAATACTTTTACAAACTTCAGGAATGTATGGATGCAAGACTCCATGGCTCTATCAGATGGGGTTTTCAGACTGAAAACAACCAAGTCATCCAACTTTTGCCACTGTTGATCAGCAACTGGCTGATACAGGAACTGTTGCAAAACGTATTACTGATCAAGGAAGACCAAGGCTCGAGATTCAACTGTATTGGAACACCACAGTGAAGCGAAAAATTATTAAATTTTAGATGAGTCGCATTTCTTACACATCTGCTTCAAACATCTGCTGCAAACGAAGATTTGCGAAACATGTCCTCAAAATAGGTACGAAAGTGAAGCAGATGTGTAAGAAATGCGACTCATCTAAAATTTAATACGACCAAGGCTGTTTGTACAGCGGAATGTAAAGAAAAATATTACAGTGTTTCGAAGACGATCCAGGCATCAGTCCAAGACAATTGGCTGTGGCATCTGGTACATCTCTCAGTACATCATGGAGGGTACTTCATGTGTAGCTCCTGTATCAATATGTGCAGGTCCTTTCGCCTGCTGATTGTTCACCACAGGAGAGTTTTTGTCCATGGTTTGTAGCACAAACAGCCAATACATTGTCTCATCAGCTTTGTTTACAGATGAGGCAACGTTTGGGAGAGAAGAAATTAGTAATTTCTACAACATTCACATATGGGCAGACAATCAAAAGGACAAAATAAATTGAATTAAATTATGAAGTAGAGTGAACTCCACATTTGTGGTCTTTATATAGTTTATATTTATTTGCTTTTTCTATTTTAGACTTTTGTTGGATCCTGTATCTGTTACAGTTTTTAGTCACAACAGTTTGATAATGAACAATAACTTCTCTATGGCTGGCCCCGTAGCTCAGTCGGTAGAGCACCTGCCTTCCATGCTAGGGGTCCTGGCTTCTATTCCTGGCCCTGGGGATGGGGATTTTTCTCCGACCAAGATAATTCATCTTCCCCAGAGTCTGGAAGTATGAATGAGTGCGCAAATGTGTGCATGATCTAATGATTAAAACCCAACAAATACGAGTTAACACCTTCGATATGTTCCAAAGGAGAATGGCTGCCGATATGACCACTGCAGTTAAAGGCGGGGTATAAATCGAACAAACAAAACATCTTCCACAGCATAACTGCAGTTGGCGAACACAAAAGATTAATGCCCTGAACTTGGTCTTAGATCAATGTTCTTGTTTTTCATAAACTAATGAAATAACACTTGTATTATTATAAAGATCATTAACTACACAAACACAATAAATTGAAAAATACAACTTTACATAATGTTCTATGAAACACGTCTTCCTTACAGAGAGAAAATTTTCAGCAGAGCATTTATTCTCTATAGTATCACTGCAAATGTTTATCTTGATTAACATAAGCAGACAGAAGAACAGGCCATTGTAAAAGTTTCTAGAAGAGTAGACAAATGAGCCATTCCATAAGTATAATTCTATTCAATTTCTATGGTCATCCCAGCAGGTTTTACTTTGAACTGAAAATTCTCTTAAATATTGATTTATTTATTTCAACTATGAGTGAACACATTTGTATTCTCTTCTATTCAACCCCAATTTGCAGAACATAGGGCTAAAGAAACGTGTCCTGCCCTAGCTAGGAATTTAATCTGGAATTACTGGATTTGGAGTTATATTATTTTGTTACAGACTATTCCAGGCAATAATGGAATTACAGTTCAGAAATGATTGTTGATTTAATTTTTTTCTTTTCATTTATACTGCACCAAAACTGGAATGATCATATATCAAGATTTAACTGTATTGGAACACCACAGTGAAGCGAAATAATTATTAATTTATAGATGAGTCTTATTTATTACACATCGGCTTCACTTACGTACCTATTTTGAGGACATGTTTCGCATACCATCGTTTGCATCGTCGGCTCTTATGCGACTAAAGCCTGATCCAGTGGTGTGGGTAATTCTGGAGTTACTGCTGCCATCTGTTGATTTAGTGATGAACTTAAATGTGGGATTTCATAGTTCATTAGTTGGCTTTTATGTTTTTCTATGTACATTCTCTCCCAAATGACGAGTTCACTATGTTTTTGTGCGTATTTTAGTAATTCAGTGCTATCTTCAATTTCATAATTTTCAGACCAGAAATGAGCTGCTATTGTGGACTTATTAGTATTTTTGTATCTTAAGTGCCTGAAGTGTTCTTTCTTTCTAGTGCCTATGTTTCTTTTTGTCCTCCCTATGTAAATTTTTTCAGTCTTTACACTTAATCTTGTAAATGCCTGACTTTTCTTCCGGTTTTATCTTATCAGTATTATCACTGTTAAGTAGGTTTTTAATGTTGTAATTGTCTTTTGGTGCCAATGTTATATTGTATTTCTTGAATATTTTTTGGAACTTTTTTGTGGCCCAGAGGTGGTAAGTAAATTTAGCAAATCTAATTTCTTGTTTTACTGGTGTGAGAGCTGTGGTCTGTTTTAATCTTTTTTGAAGTTTGAATGATTTTAGTTTTTTATCTACAAGGTTTTTTCCATATTCATTTTTAATTGCAGTTTTTAAGATTTGATGGTATTCTTTTTGATATTCTTGCTGGCTGAGGGATAGATTTACTAATCTGTGTGTGAGACTGTTGATGGTGGCATGTTTGTGTGGAATTGGGTTGAAACTATTTGCTTTGATGTAATTATCTGTGTGTTGCTTTTCTATGAATACCAAATTCTAGTTTTTCATTGCTTTTTTTGATTTTAAGGTCCAAAAAAGGTAGAGTACAGTCCTCTTCAGTTTCTTCTGTGAATTGTATGCTGGGTTCTTGAAGTTTGAGTAGTTTCAAAGCATCTATTTATTATTATAAATCGATAATTATAATCGAATAGCGAATAATTTTTCGCTTCACTGTGGTGTTCCAATACAGTTGAATCTCATCATCTATTTGTTTGTAGTGTACTATTGCAAAGATGTCGTCTACGTATCTGTACCATGTTTTAAAAATATGAGAGAAGCCTTTAGTTATGCGTTTCGAAAAAGCTCATGTATAAATTGGCCAAAAATGGTGATAGCGGGCTTCCCATAGCTAGTTCTGAAATGAATGAATATGGAATGATCATATTGGCAGCCGTTCTCCTTTGGGACATATCGAAGTTGTTAACTCGTAAACATTGGGTTTTAATCATTAGATCACGTACACATTCGCACTTCCAGACTCTGGGGAAGATGAGGAATTATCTTGGTCGGAGAAAAACCCCTATCCCCAGCTGGGAATTGAACCCAGGACCCTTCGCACAGCAAGTAGGTGCTCTACCGACTGAGCTACAGGGCCAGCCAATTAAGTCATTAAAATAATTCTATGCAACCTTAGCATTATAAACAGATTCTTAACAATTCAATGTAATGCATAATTGGCTCAATGGCACACACAATATCAGTATTCCAAGTTACTGTAGTTTATACAGAAAATCTGAAACTATTATGTGATATTTCCTACAATATACAATGTTAAGACTGGATAAAACATTGTATCCAACTTGTGGATAACCTGAATAAAACACTTGTTAAAAGTCAGTATGACATTTGGCTGTAAAACTAACCTTTTCTGGAAAATACATATTTATATGCCTCCACATATGTGTCTTTGCTGTTGTTTTTGTGTAGATGATTGAAACACTGGTTTATGATGCTCAGATCTTCCTTCAAGGCATCAATCTCGGGCAGATATGGCAGCTGACTGAAATGTACCCAGCTGCAAAAGCAAGTTTTTATCCAAAACAGTTATTCTCAAAAACAAACTACTGTAAAATAGATAACATATTAAGTTTACAGCATTGTAAAGAATTTGTTTACTTCAAGAGTTGGATTGGATTAGGCTACAGAGGGGATTTGGCACTGCGACCAGAATAGATCTATTATATCTAAGCCCCAACTGAGGCATTCCCAGGAGGAAGGATGAGGCAAGAGGAGACAGCAGTCGTCCCTAGGAGTCACGTATATAGTATATAGTTTAAAAATAATTATAGTTTATGAATTACTTATTTTTCTAATCCAACAAAAATGTCAGCAGTGCATCCATATAGCTATGAAGGTTAATTACATTAAGAGGTAATTCGTCATTGTCTTCATCGTCTGAGTACTGCAAATTTATGATGATAGGTTCCAAAATCTTGTTACGTGCTATTTCTTTCCAAAAGTCATCATCTTGTAGTTTATCTGATCTCACGCAGTTTTCGACGTCTTGTGTTCCTTGTCAATTTCTTCGTAAATAAGTTGTTCAACATCAGTCAGTTTAAAAATATTATTTCTATTTGCAACATAATTTGAGCCACATTAACTCTATTGGATTGTTCTAGCACTAGTAAGGGACAGGGGGGAGATGGATCATGTCTCACTGGTCCAGCTGATACACTTTTTCATGGAACAGTAACAGAATAGTACAGCTTTGAACTCTCTAGAGGAAATAGAGATTACGAACCATTGATAAAGATATAATGTGACCAGACATGTTCTGCCAGACCAGCAGGAAGTGCATTGTTTCCTCTCATCGAATTTAACAAACATCTTGACTTATTCAAAGTACATATGCCCGCCTCGGTAGCGTAGATGGTAGCGTGTCTGCCTCACGTTCAAGAGGTCCCGAGTTCGAATCTCGGTCAGGGTTAGTTACCTGGATAAGGATTTTTTCCAGGGTTTTCCCTTATCCTGGTAGACGAATGTCTTGTAACTAAGCTCCATGGACCCCAGACTCATTTGAGCATCATTTCACCCAATTCATTCATGAGTTAACGTTGGAGGACGTAAGTTGCAAAAAAGGTACATAATTTCTTTTACACGTCATGTCAAATGTTTACGTTTCAGTTCTGAGTAATTTCAAATATACATTCACGCATACATGCCAACCAATAATGATATTCGTTACAGTGCTTACATCGCAATGTATTTTTATAATATAGTGGTATCTACTTTATTTATATTAGAAAAACTATTTGAGCTAAAAATATGGGGTTTTTATGGTTATGTTAAATACATTACTCTCTACCTTCCTCATGGATCAGTTTTTCCAAAATCTGAATTTTTGTCTTAGTGCGAATAGTATTTATTAGAGATTGATTAGTTTGGTGCTCGTCACACACCACTTAGGGGGAATGCAATACGACAACACTGCAGGACTCCGATTTGTTGCTCACCTAGCAGCCCTCAAGGACAAATATCATCCCTTCTGAAACACAGAAATACCAAGTTTGATCAAAAAAACTATTTGTATTTGTTTTATTGACACTTTGACACTTACATTTTTATATTATTAAGGAACTAGTTTTAGAAGCCATTCTCAACCTCTCTCCAACTAGGGTCTGTTGTCTGAAGAGAGCAGACAACAGATGCTAGTTGGAGAGGTTGAGAATGTAAGCAATGGCTTCTGAAACTAGCCCCTTGATAATATAAAAATGTAAGTGATGAAGTGTCAATAAAACAAATACAAATAGTTTTTCAATTAATTTTGACGTCCCTGTTACTAAATTCCTCAATCACACATTACCAAGTTTGGTATTTATATGTCAAATTGAAACAGGAAGTAAGTGAGCAGTAGCATTTCACTTTAGGAATAAAAACCACGACCTTGACTGAAATTCAAAATTATTAAAAAGAGGTGATAAACCAAAACAAACTGACAATACGGGCAAACATGTTCATTTGGAAAAATAAGGACTGTTGGGGTTGAAAATGATGCAATGGCTTCAGAAACTAGTCCCTCAATAATATCAAAATGTAACAGAATGTTAAAAACTGACTAGTTTTTTTCAATTAATTTTGACGTCACAGTTACTAAATTCCTCCAATCATGCATAATTTATACAGCATTTCATTTTTTAATTATATTGTTCCTACACATAGACCTAATATAAATACTTCTAGGTTCAGGGTGAATAAAAAAGGGACTTTACAGAAATTTCAATATCAAATTTTTGGGTGGAATGCAAATATTTCCTTTACTTACTGTTAAGCACATGCTAGAAAAAAAAGAAAACCCGGGGCTACTTGCAGACAACCTAGTAGTTGGGTGCATATCAAGTGGAGGGCTGAGAAGGGCAATCAAGGCAACCAATTCTTATTGCAATAAATGGGGTTTGAAAGTGAATGAAAACAAAACAAAGATTATGGTTTTCAAAAAAGGATGCAGGTTGCGTAAGGATGAGAAATGGGAGGTTAATAGAAGAGAAAGAGGTAGTAAGGATATTTGATTATTTGGGGACAAGGTTGAGTTCAGATGGTAGCTGGAAAGAACAAAAAGATGTTTGTGGCAAAAGTTAGGCCATGAGGGTCATAAGATCATGCTACAGTAAACTGCCAGGTATAAATGTCAAATGGTTGGAGAGGATTTATACGGCAGTAGTAGAATATAGAATGTTACATGGATCAGAGGTTTGGGGAGTAGATGAGGCTTGGAGTGACACGAATAGAGTGCATAGATCCTTTTGTAAATATATATTGGGATTACCGATAGCATCACCTAATGGGGTAGCACAATTGGAACTGGGCAGGCATTCTACTAAAATTAAAATCTTTTTGAGGGCAATGAAATATTTATACAGAATCACTAACTTGGAAGATGGCAATATTATTAAAGAATGTTTTCATATTCAAAGGAGAAGTAACTGGGGTGGATCTTGGGCACATAAAGTGAGTGATGTGTTGAAGCAGATAGGTATGGGGTCATTCTTGGATAAATGCAGAGTATGGGTATAGAGGCTTCTGGAAAGAAGTTAAGATTAGAGGATATTGACAGACAAGACATTTTTGGCAATACAAGTAGCAAAAGCTCACTGAGGTTATATAGAGAAATAAAAACAACCTGGGGGAGGGAAGGATATATAGATATATGTGATAAGTTAGGGCGAGAAGGTTTTGCTTGGGTGAGAACAGGAGTGAGAAACTTCAATGGTATAGATCAAGAGAGGGAGCTAGATAAATGTCCATTGTGTGGAGAAGAGAATGCAGACTTCCATTTGTATATTATATTGTAGTCAAACAAAGATATGGAGAGAGCAGCCTGGCTACATAAATGGGACAATTTGGGGGGTGAAGTAGTAATTAGAAAAATTTTGTCAGTAAAAGGGGAAAAGAACAGGAGAAATATTGGGAATTATTTAGGGAAGTTAGAGAGATGATTAAGAACAATTAACAGAAAAATGTAGATTATGATAAATGAAATGGCAAAATGTGTAAAAAGGTGTAGAGGGTCTCCAATACACAAAAACCTAGGGTTAAGTGTATGGGAACCGAATTATTCAATGACAAGCAACATGGTAGGATTTTCAGGATTTAGGAATATATGGTGTTTTCCAGTATGGATTTTATAATTGTTCTGTAGAAGATTCCGGGCTGCTAGGCCATGATCCACTGGGTTTCTTCATCTCTCTCCCAGACGTTTTGCTTACAACTGCGGCAAGCATCATTGATGGTGTAGAAAAGTCCTCCTTGTACTCTTCGTAGCTACTGAATTGCTGGCGGTGGAACTGGCTTATATATGCTGGCAGGTACCTCCCTCCCATTGTCTGATTGGTCCAGGTCTGGGCTCGAAGGGGCGTGGTCTTTTATGATTGAAGCTCGTGAATTAGCTATGGATGTATTTTCTAAAGCTGGGTACCAGGTTTTGTGTAGTTTTACTGCTTCTTCTTTCTTATTAAAATTGTGTTTGTGTTTGTAAATCTCTATTGCTTCGCGATAGAGACTGAGAAGTTGTGGCAAGGATATCTGTTTCTTCATAGCGGATGACATGTTCCCTGGATGCTTCCACAGCATGTTGTGCCACGGCATATTTATCCAGTTGGCCCAGACGGCAATGTCTGTGGTGTTCCTTAAGTTTGGTGTTGATGCTGCGTTGTGTGGTGCCCACGTAGACTGATCCACATGAGCACGGTATCCAGTATACTCCCGCAGATGTGAGTGGGTCTCTGGGATCTTTGGATGAACGGAGACAACAGTGAATCTTTTTGGTCAGAATGAATATTGTATCTACATTATGGGCCTTTAAAAGGCTTGCCGCAGTTGTAAGCGAAACATCTGGGAGAGATGAAGAAACCCAGTGGACCATGGCCTTACAACCCGGAATCTTCTACTGAACAAGATGCCGGCCGTGAAAGCCTACGTTTGTTAATGATTTTATAATTGTCTTGATTTTGTATTTCCATTTGATGATGTAAAAGGAAAGATGAGAAATAAATTACAAATTACTAGAAAAAGTAATAAACTTTTATAACAATAGTTTGTAGTACAATGTGCCTTTACCTTGCATTGAAGGCACTGTTGTTAGGAAGTTGGTCCCAATATACATTAGGATGAGGACAGCTTATGGTGACAAACTTGTTGACCAAATCAGGATGACGATGTACCATGTACCAGCCCAGCAGGGCTCCTAGATCATGCCCTATGATAGTTACTCGCTTTGCACCAAAGGTGGTCACTAGTTCCTCGAGCTCCACCACAAGTCTGTCAACCCTGTAACTAGACCGTGTTGGAGGTTTGTCTGAATCGCCAAAACCTTTCAGATCCAGTGCTACCACTCTGTAAAACACATCCAAAACATCTGTTTACACATCTTTATATTATACAAACAAAAATATTTGTTTGGGTTAACATTTAATAGGTGGGCAGAAAGTAATGTAATGAATACAAAGTAACTAATTATCCATGAATGGTTACCAAAGTAACTACAACAGTAATTATTGTTCATGGTTATCAAGTCTTAGCAACATACACTATGTGCATTGGTATCACTTATTGAGAAGAACTTATACAGAAAATCTCCTATGCAAGATATTGTGAATGGCGTTTTTCAATCTAATTTACCATCCTCCAAAAAAAATAATCATCAATCAATTGATGGAAATTAATCATTTCTTCACACTAGCCATATATAGGCTAAGGTTTTTGATGGATAGAGTCAACATGAAAACTTCAATGCCATGGCCAGGATTTGAACCACGGATTTCCTGGTTTCTGTCCAATTGCTCTAACCCATTAAGCTACCGTGGTCAATGTGCCGTCCTGACATCTCCATTTGACTTGTATATTTTTCCCGGTAGACCACTAGGGACTCTTGCATCCGAGATACACTGTGGTTCAAATCACAGCTATGGCATTGAATTTTTCATGTTGACTCTATCCATAAAAAACCTTAGTTTATATACGGCTAGTGTGAAGAAATGATTAATTTCCATCAATTAACTAAAATAACAAGAGTTAAATGATGAAGCCTGGGACTCAAGTACTTACGATAGTTAAGTCGCCACAAACAGTGTATCTCGGATGCGAGAGCCCCTAGTGGTTTACCAGGAAAATATGAGTCAAATGGAGAATTTAATGTCAGGACGGCAAGCTGACCATGGTATGTCAATGGGTTAGAGCAACTGGACGGAAACCAGGAGATCTGTGGTTCAAATTCCGGCCATGGCATTGAATTTTTCATGTTGACTCTATCCATCAAAAACCTTAACCTATAATGTCAGGACGGCAAGCTGACCATGGTATGTCAATGGGTTAGAGCAACTGGACGGAAACCAGGAGATCTGTGGTTCAAATTCCGGCCATGGCATTGAATTTTTCATGTTGACTCTATCCATCAAAAACCTTAACCTATATACAGCTAGTGTGAAGAAATGATTAATTTCCATCAATTAACTAAAATAATAAGAGTTAAATGATGAAGCGTGGGACTCAAGTACTTACGATAGTAAGTCGCCACAAACAGTGTATCTCGAATGCAAGAGCCCCTAGTGGTCTACCAGGAAAATATACAAGTCAAATGGAGAATTTAATGTCAGGACGGCAAGTTGACCATGGTAGCTCAATGGGTTAGAGCAACTGGACGGAAACCAGGAGATCTGTGGTTCAAATCCCGGCCATGCATTGAATTTTTCATGTTGACTCTACCCATTAATCAATCATTTTGCTACATATATAACAGACTGTCAGCTGTTTTTTTGACATCCAACCATATTTGTTGGGGCATTAACATTTATCTTTTCTAGCAACAGTGCCTTGCGGAAATGTCATCAGAATATTTTACTTAATGCTGTACGAGATTATTTATGTCATATGCCTAATTTCAGTTATGATAAAGTGATGTATATATTTAGGATTCCACACAGCTCAATGCAAACATTTCTAAAACATTCTGATATTACAGAACTAAGCAACAATGTTAATCATTCAATTAATAGTACATAAGATCAAAACAAAATATAGTGGGCATGATAAAGCTTAGCGTATTAGCCACTAGATGTCAGTGTATAGTGCATTTCAAATTTCAAAGTTGTCATCTAAGTTTACGGAATTAAACAAAACTTACTGAATAAGGACTTAGAGCCTGATCCCTCTTCTTATCACGCACATATAGTAAACTATAGGGATTATTGTAGGCAGTAATTTCTGGGAAAAACAAATTATTACAGTATTGTCACCTGATCGTCGGACATACGACAAGACCAGCTGGCAGAAAGAGCTGGCTAAAAGAGAGGGACAGATGGCATCGAGGCCACGCCTACTCGTGTGATGGAATGGCATTTGCTGTGGGAGTGTGGAGAGAGAGAAGCCGAGAAATGTCAGGACGGGTCCGTCGCCATTGTGAAAGACCGTAACCCTCCGTGAGGAGTCGGGAAAGTTCCAGTACCAATTGCGAGTGGTTATAAGGAGCGCTATGTTCGAGACAAGTTAGTTCTTGGCAAGAAGCTGTAAAGAGTGCAGTACTACTGAACAGTGTGCAGACAGACTGGAAGATTGCGTACATCTTGTCAGAGGTGTACAAAGCATATTTCTACGGAAAGAAAGAACGATTTGAATTTCTGCAAGTAGGACCTTCAATTCTACAAACCCACAAAGCCACAGTATTTTCATTGTATGTAAATAGGTAATAATTTATGGACTGGAAAAAGGATAACTTGAGAAACAGGGATATACATAATTATAACACACGACACGACAATGATCTTTTTAGACAGGGTTTCCGAATAAATAGTAGTATTAAAGATCCAAACGTAATGGCACTGATTTATACAATAAACTGCGAAAATCTGTAAAGTAAGCTATGTCAGAAAATACTTTCAAAAAGGAGCTTAAGATTTACCTAATAAATAAGGCATTGTACATGATTGATGAATTGTAATTCTATTGGCATTTGTATTGTAGTAATAGTAGTAATTTATTTCCTTTTACATCAACAAATGGAAATACAAAATCAAGATTACAATTATAAAATCCATACTGAAATATGCCATATATTCCTAAATCCTGAAAATCCTATCATGTTATCATGTTGCCCACCATTGAATAGTAATTCGGCCCCCATACACCTAACTTGTATTGTAAGTTGTATATATGTAAATATTGTAATTGTAACTGACAATGTGAAACTGCTTTGCAGTCTATTGACAATAAATGTATTATTATTGTTGTTATTACAGTAGTTATGCTCAGAGGTGTTTCTTGCAGTCTTTTTGATAGATCACATCACTCTGATGTACAATTCGGAAGAGAATGGTTGGTTTTAGTTGGAAGTGTAAAATGACCCTCTCACAGAGGACAAAAGGAGCAGTATATACAAGACCAAGTGGGATGGCTCAGGCAGTTTCGTCTAGATCTGGGAGGTCCAGGTTTGATTCCTGTGCCCATTCTACCTGAACCATGGGTTTTTTTCGGGTGTTTTACCAAGTCACTAGGCTAACACTGTGTAAGTTAATTACATCCCCCTAATTTACTGTCTCCTATTTCATTCCTATTATTGTTTCACATCATCTTGTCTGGTGGTCTCTTTCAGTGCGAAATTGTCAGTGGGTGTTTTGACGCTGCATGGAAGGATGATATGCTCTTGGTAGAATGGTCTCCGAATGCAGTCTGGTGGGGCCATTTCCAGACCATAGCTGGGATGCCCATTGTACTGGCCTGCCAGAGTTTCCAACGGTAAAGTTGTAGGGCCCTCTGTCTCTCACCTCATCCTTCCCTCAGAGATGCCCTACTTGGGGGCATAGGTACAAGAGATAAAGTATGATCGATGTACTGAATCCCCTCCAACATTCTATCCCACCCCTATTTACAGTTCTGAAATTTTGAAAAGGAGAAATATCCACACATTCTAGTTTTTGGTGACAAGGCTTATGTTTATGCTTATCTGTTCTAACTGCTGGAATATTTTACACTGCTGCAGTATAAATATATTACAACATAGGATTTTAAGACACTAGACTTCTTTTAGTGATAGTTGATTGGTCTCAACCTTTGGTATCTTAGAACGTATTTAAAATTAATAAAAAAATAAGCTTAATACCTGAAATGTTCTGCCAAGATAGTTATTTGATAGCGCCAACTGAGCCAGCAGTCTGGAAAACCATGTAGCAGAAGTAGGAGCGGCTTGCTTCTCTCTCCAGCTTCAACATAATGCAGCTTCACCCCCTGCAAAGAAGAAATACTGCTGTCTGAAATGTATTCAAGTTTGACAAAAAAAATTCACTAAGGTTTTGTGAAAAATGTCACATTCTATGCACATGGATTTACATAGTCTGCTCATCACAGGATGGCAAGCAGGGTCTGAAGAATGAGAGGGCTGAACTGTATCTGCTACAATAGTGGATCTGTTTACTTCAAAGTGAGTGTATGAATGAGAGACTGCAGGAGTCACTGATCCATGTTTGTTTCAGTAACTTCAGTAATAGGTATTATGCATGGGTAAGTTACGTGATAACACTATTTTAGATGAACCTAGCATTTTTAACATATCAGATGGCAAGATAAACATCACGTGGACAGCTAGAGTAATTACTTCCCTTGAGTAAGGACTATGATACAATGAAGCACAAAATGAATATAAGTTTTAGTTGAACTAGTACTCAATGCTCCATTTATTGCTAGTGTTTACCTAACATCATCAGCTAAAAAACTCGACATTAGTTGAAGATGTAAGGAAAGTCCTAACGAAACACATTCTAGGTAAACAATAACAATAAATGGAGCATTGAGTACTAGTTCAACTCAAAATTATATTAAGAGTAATTACTATAATTTTGAGTTGAACTAATACTCAATGCTCCATTTATTGCTAGTATTTACCTAGAACGCGTTTTGTTAGGATCTTCCTAACATCATCAGCTGTTGTCGACTAATGGACATTGGTTTGGTGAACTCATTGGAGGTGATAGGTGTGTCTGTCAGTATCTTGATGAACTTGAAGTTTGGGTTTTCTTCAAAGGTAGTGTCGAAACTAAACAATTTTCTTTTATATTTCTTTATGAAGATCTTTTCCCACGTGGTTAATGCAGCTAGACCTTGGACACATTTTAATAAGTGGATTTTTCGTTCTATATCATGATTCTCCTTCCAAAAATGGTACGGTACTGCTGATTTATCTATTTCTTTGTTGCTGATGTTCCTAAAATGCTCTTTAAGCCTATTGTTGAAATTCCTTTTAGTTTTTCCAATGCAAAAGTTGTCACAGCCTTTGCAGTTTATCTGGTACACACCTGATTTTTTGTCTATAGGCATCTCCTTTGTATTATGTGATTTCAAAAGGTGTTGTACACTGAAGTTCTGTAGGGCCAAAGTAATATTGTGTTCTTTGAAGAATTTTTGGAAAAGGTATGTAGCTCTGGGATGATATGTAGGGTTTTGCTAATTAGGGAAAGAGTAGTTACTTGTTTGCATCTTTGTTGTCTTTTGAATTTATCAATTCTAGGTAAATACTAGAAAAAAGTGGAGCATTGAGTATTAGTTCGACTCAAAATTATATTAACTGGTATTTCTCTCCTACATTCTAAAAGTAATCCTATGATCACATCCATCATCACATTTACAAATAATTTCCTTTACTTTTAAAGGAAAACTAAAAAACCGATGGTTTCGCAAAATATTCGAAAACTGAACGGGGGGTTGGAGAAGGGTCTCAAAAATGGGTGGTCCCCGGTAAAAACGGATGATATAGTAACCGTATGTCGGCCTCTTCAACATTGTTTCCCGGTTGGAGGATAGCCATTGTTCTGCAGTCACAATTATTTCCCATTCTCCTAGTGGTATGGAGTTTCAGTGAGTGAATGTTTATTTGAATTCAATGTTGGTGAAGAAACACTCAGCGTAAACAAAGCCAAAAATTTACGAAATAGTAGACGAGTGAACATTACCGATGAGCAATTGTTTCAAAGGCAAAGCCACCAATACAAACCTAGATGTTATAGTTTGATGTTCTGTGGTTAAAAAGGCGGCATATAAAGGAAAAAGTACGTAGGATATTAACAAAGATCTGAAATGCGTAGGAACAAAAGTGGAGTTGAACGATAGATGAATACTGCACATAATTAATCTGGACGTATGGATCATTTTAATTTTGCACAGCCTATAGTGGATATCGCTTATGCACCTACTTCGGAACTTTACACCTCGTAGCTTCCTTAACGTCGTAGATCATGAATCGCTGAGTGAAATTACTTCCATTTGTCCTCCTTGCATCTGGATTTCTTATATGTTACATGTACAGTGAATATTTGCATTCAAATTGATACCGATCTTGGTTCGGTTATCAATTACTTGTTCTGGATTCTAGGCAATGTTCTAACTTCACCTATTACAAAGTAAATAGGGGAAAGTGATCCTATATTCCAACATTTCGATACCGAGATTTCACCAGAAATATATACATGTTTCAACACCCCTAAAAAAACCACCTCTGTGTATGTGAACTTGAAACGAAAATTCGGATAAGTAAACACCAAACTTGGTACATATTTTAAGTTCAGTATTTTTCGAAGATGTGTCACGGAGATTTATGAAAATTTCAAATCAAACTATCGGATACATGGAGAACAATTCGATGTTTTTAATGTTCTCCAAACTGCCTCAAAAGATTTTGATTAAAATACCGAATGTTCAATAAATTTACATGACATAATTTTCTGCGAATAGCTTGCGAAGGTCTCTTCATTCGGAAGCAATTTTACGTAATTTATATATATTTGATATAGGTATATTTGTATAATATATATAGCTATTAGATTTCTTCAAAACACAAAATTTCAAATAATTTTGTTAACGAAAGCAGTTTCCGAAATAGTTGCTGTTATTCCTTCGATTTTTTTCTTTTCAGAACGCTGTCAGTTTTAAAAAGTGTAATTGCTCTGTAGTTGTTTTTCGCGATATCAAGGAACTGTGGCATTTTAAGGTCAACATTTAGCGATGCGTTTTAAAACATTTGAATATCGCATCTCCTGGAGAGAAGTTTCTCGCAGCCCCATGACAGAAAAGTATATTTTAAAAAATAAGAACAAAGTCGAATCGCACCAAACTTGGTGTTTTAGGTTCTGTACCTTGTAATGGTGCAACTTGCAGTTTTTTCACAAATTTACGCCATCCCAATTTACCCTTTACGTGGAAAAGTTTCGACCTCCCCCCAAAACAGTGGCTAATAATTTTTTTATTGAAATACCATTATGTTTAAGGCAAATGCAAGCCCGACTTGTATACAACACAAAAATGTAGATAAATTTTATTAAAGCCCATTTGTGCAATACTTTTAAAGGGTGAAGTCACCGTTCTTTTGTTTCTCGTGACTTAATTGAAAGGATATTGTCTTTCAAAGCCAGTAACTTGCTTTTAAACCTCTGTTGTATCTCTCTGAAGACTTAAAACAAATGTATGATGCAATTGTTTCTACAAACATTTCGGTTAATGTTCCATGAAAACAGAACTTCCACTTTTGGGAAAGTGTGCCATATAAAGTCCATTTTCTAAATAAAACCTTTGTAGTCTCTCTTCAAAAACTGAAAATTGGATTTTTTGCTTCATATTAGTCCTTCATAACACACTGGTATAGTACTATCAATTGTTTACCCAAAGTTAAGGTATTACTGAAAAAGTGTTAGTTATTAATTGCATTTATAATTTCTAGCATTACAGCTGGCATCAAGGTCACAGTACGTTGATTAAACTATAATAGAAGCACTGACAATGTAACAGACAATGCTAATATAACCTTTCTGCTCCTTAAATAACCCTCCAGAGGTCAATTTCAACACTTTCTGAACCTTGAAATGTCCCAAAGTGTACGTAGCGTCAAATGATACCTCAGTTTGCTTGTGCTTAATAATTCTCTTGTTTTAGGTTTCCAGCATTTTATTTAGGCTGAACACAAATAAAAATTATGCATTTGACGGGCAAAGAGGTGGTCGAATGGTGAAGCGATTTAAGTCACAACAGAACATGAAAATACATCACTTACCTTAAGTTTTACGTACGAGTGCTGTCCCAGAGTGCCGTCCACTAGACACGGGGGCGGAGCACCCCTCTCCTGAAGGGAGAAAAGTTCATTTCTTTTCCAAGCCCATTGAAAAAGCCTCTTAAAAACAATGACGAAGCCGTACAGAAAGGACAACACGTGTATCCTGAGGGTATCCCAGAAGGATATGGACACGATCACACGACAAGCAGATTCGCGTTCCAGCAGCATGGCTGTATGGCGTGATTGTCTGATGAAAATGATGACACGAAGCGATGGAAACATGCGACTAGTGCACGAAGGGCGAAGTTCAACTGGCAGACTATACCACGCCTCCTAGTAGCCGGTACTACGTCACGGGCCACTGTAAACAGTCAAGTGACGTCACACTACGTGACGAGCACTTACCATTTGTTTCCGTGAACACTGCGATTCGGGCTGCCCGGACTTTTTTCCGTTGAAATGTTTCCACTACGGAATAAAAATGACGTTGAAGAGATAGCAGAGCTTTGGTTGGAAACTGTAACTGGTGGTGTCAACGTAAATCTTTTGTCCTACTTGTGAAATCGTTACTAAGGTATCTTTGCTGTAATTGGATGCATCCAGCGCCGTATTTTTACGATCTATAGACTCCTAAGCTGAACTGGTGGTTCGCGGTGTGAAATACTGCAGGCTGAAATATTCTTTAAATGTATAACACATTTACTGTACAGTACTCTCAAGTTAATGAAGTAATGAGATACAAATTAAAATAACTACAAATCCTTACTAACGCAATATTTAACAACAGTCCGAAATACGGTCTATATTGTTTTAAAAAGAAACACACACACACAGTGGTGAAGCATGTAGTACTGTGGACAATTTCGCTTAAGCTCGAGTGACAGGTTCCGCGAGCTCATTCAATACTGTATTCTATAATCACGTATTCCTAACCTTGAATATCGTGCTTCGTAGGTATCCAGAAGCAATCGCGACTTATGTACGCTGTAAAGTTTTTTTTTTTAATTTGTATGTGGCACATTTAAATACAACAGTAGGTATATTTGAATAGCATTAGCAATAGTATTTTACATAGATTGGTATATCGTAGTGAAAAATAGCAAATTCTTGTAAAGTTTTAAGTGATTAGCAAAAGTGTGTGAATTGCATACCTTCTCCATTTTAGACTAGCAGTTCACGCGGTGTGGGCCCGCTGTAGTAAATTGGAACGTCTGAGTGGAGAGGGGAAGCAGGAATATGTCTGCTTGTTGTGTCAGGAATCTTGGCTACGTGTGACTGTACAATAGAAAGAGTACTCTTAGTTCTTTGAGTCATTATTCTTTCTTATTTCAATGAAAATTATTATTTGCAGCTTCCCTCGCTTCGAAAGTCACGCCTCACTACTGTTCCTACGTGTGACTGTACAATAGAAAGAGTACTAAAGAGTACTCTTAGTTCCTTGAGTCATTATTCTCTCTTATTTTAATGAAAATTATTATTTGGAGCTTCCCTCGCTTTGAATGTCACGTCTCGCTACTGGACCTACGTGTGACTGTACAATAGAAAGAGTACTAAAGAGTAGCCTTAATTCTTTGAGTCATTATTCTTTCTTATTTCAATGAAAATTATTATTTGGAGTTTCTCTCGCTTTGAAAGTCACGCCTCGCTACTGGACTTACCTGTGACTATACAATAGAAAGAGTACTGAAGAGTAGTCTTAGTTCTTTGAGTCATATTCTTTCTTATTTCAATGAAAATTATTATTTGGAGCTTCCCTCGATTTGAAAGTCACGCCTCGCTACTGTACCTACTTGTGACTGTACAATAGAAAGAGTACTGAAGAGTAGCCTTAGTTCTTTGAGTCATTATTCTCTCTTATTTTAATGAAAATTATTATTTGGAGCTTCTCTCGCTGTGAATGTCACGCCTCGCTACTGGACCTACGTGTGACTGTACAATAAAAAAAAAGTGTGCTGAAGAGTAGCTTTAGTTCTTTGGGCCATTATTCTCTATTATTTTAATGAAAATTATTATTTGGAGCTTCCCTCGCTTTGAATGTCACGTCTCGCTACTGGACCTACGTGTGACTGTACAATAGAAAGAGTACTAAAGAGTAGCCTTAGTTCTTTTAGTCATTCTTTCTTATTTCAATGAAAATTATTATTTGGAGCTTCCCTCGATTTGAAAGTCACACATCGCTACCGGATCTACGTGTGACTGTACAATAGAAAGAGTACTGAAGAGTAGCCTTAGTTCTTTGAGTCATATTCTTTCTTATTTTAATGAAAATTATTATTTGGAGCTTCCCTCGATTTGAAAGTCACGCCTCGCTACTGTACCTACGTGTGACTGTACAATAGAAAGAGTACTAAAGAGTAGTTTAGTTCTTTGAGTCATATTCTTTCTTATTTTAATGAAAATTATTTGGAGCTTCCCTCGATTTGAAAGTCACGCCTTGCTACTGGACCTAGGTGTGACTGTACAATAGAAAGAGTAGCCTTCGTTCTTTGAGTCATTATTCTCTCTTATTTTAATAAAAATTATTATTTGGTGCTTCTCTCGCTTCGAAAGTCACACCTCACTACTGGACCTAGGCGTGAATGTACAATAGAAAGAGTACTAAAGATTAGTTTAGTTCTTTGAGTCATTATTCTTTCTTATTTTAATGAAAATTATTATTTGGCGCTTCCGTCGCTTTGAATGTCACGTCTCGCTACTGGACCTACGTGTGACTGTACAATAGAAAGAGTACTGAAGAGTAGCCTTAGTTCTTTGAGTCATTCTTTCTTATTTCAATGAAAATTATTATTTGGAGCTTCCCTCGCTTCGAAAGTCACACCTCGCTACTGGACCTAGGTGTGACTGTACAATAGAAAGAGTACTAAAGAGTAGTTTGGTTCTTTGAGTCATTATTCTTTCTTATTTTAATGAAAATTATTATTTGGCGCTTCCGTCGCTTTGAATGTCACGTCTCACTACTGGACCTACGTGTGACTTTACAATAGAAAGAGTACTGAAGAGTAGCCTTAGTTCTTTGAGTCATTATTCTTTCTTATTTCAATGAAAATTATTATTTGGAGCTTCCCTCGTTTCGAAAGTCACACCTCGCTACTGGACCTAGGGGTGACTGTACAATAGAAAGAGTACTAAATAGTAGTTTGGTTCTTTGAGTCATTGTTCTTTCTTATTTTAATGAAAATTATTATTTGGCGCTTCCGTCGCTTTGAATGTCACGTCTCACTACTGGACCTACGTGTGACTTTACAATAGAAAGAGTACTGAAGAGTAGCCTTAGTTCTTTGAGTCATTATTCTTTCTTATTTCAATGAAAATTATTATTTGGCGCTTCCGTCGCTTTGAATGTCACGTCTCACTACTGGACTTACGTGTGACTGTACAATAGAAAGAGTTCTGAAGAGTAGCCTTAGTTCTTTGAGTCATTATTCTTTCTTATTTCAATGAAAATTATTATTTGGAGCTTCTCTCGCTTCGAAAGTCACGCCTCGCTACTGGACTTATGTATGACTGTACAATAGAAAGAGTTCTGAAGAGTAGCCTTAGTTCTTTGAGTCATTATTCTTTCTTATTTTAATGAAAATTATTATCTGGAGCTTCTCTCGCTTTGAAAGTCACGCCTCGCTACTGGACTTACCTGTGACTGTACAATAGAAAGAGTAGTGAAGAGTAGCGTTAGTTCTTTGGGTCATTATTCTTTCTTATTTTAATGAAAATTATTATTTGGAGCTTCTCTCGCTTCGAAAGTCACGCCTCGCCACTGATGGTAGGTTATGCGATTGTCAGAGTTTTAAAAAGCGTTCCGCTATGTAGACTTTGCAATACTTGCTCTTTGCACGACCACGAGAGAGAGAAGAATTTTCCAACAGAAAAAATTGTAAATATTTGAACATTTAAACAAATAAATGTTTCGGAAACAATTCACTTCACCCGTAAGTTTTATTTGATATAAACTCTACTTTAACAAGATGTACATCTCTGATATGCCTTTTACCCACTTCCGAGGGCCACTCAACCTAAATATGCGTACGTCTGTCGTGCCCATTGGAATAGTAGGGAAACGGAAACTCGGATAAAAACCAAATTTCCTGTATCGTTCACTCACGGTACCACGTTAAGGCTTGCTGCTACCTCAAACTGCCCTTTCGCTAGGTACATTTTATTTTTAATAGAATGATCCTAAAAGTGGTACATTATACCTATATATGTGTGTGTGCGCGTGTAAAACCGATCGAACTTCCGTTTAAAGAAGCTTTTTCCCCCTCCATTTCACCTGACAAAACCACATAGGAAACCAGTCAATCTTTCCTTGGACAAATTTTCCTCCCGGACATTTCTCACCTTTTAAATACAATGGCATTCAGTAACGCACGGAAGAATAATCTCATCTCGTCACCGTTTGCTATGTTTTCAGGTTTGTAACCTTCGATTATTGAAGGTATTTTAGCAATCCAATCAGCGATGGTTTCAGTGTTTACGTTATTCGATTCTTCACAAGTTCGTTAAAACGTATCGCGGAAAGTCTTGCCCAATCTTTCAGCTGTCTGTAACATAAGGTCCGATATGCGGTGATGTTTTGCCCTAACATTAACGAACCATTTCTATACTACTTCATTAATTTCCGTTAATTTAATTAGTTTTCAGTTTTCTTAAGTTCTTTCTTTATTTTCCCAAGAGCATAATTTTCCCACCGCTTCAAAATTTCCGATTTCCTCTTTAGAATCTCGTAAACTTGAGTTTTGTGTACCTATGTTGAACATTCAATTTATCTCTTTAGCATAAATCATTTTCATTCTCGTACAATTCTTGTTTTCGAAACCATGGTGACTGTATGAAATAAACCATCACCTTTGTTTAACTTTAGAGGAGTACTTTTACACAGTGAAGGTTTTTCGAGAAAAAAGTACGACAGATTTTTCAGTATTTGTATCATTAGCGCACCCGTAGCAGTATGGTTGTGTTTCAATTGAAACATAAATTTCAATTCAAATGTATTCATCGTTTAAAATCAAATCTGCACATAGTACCTTGATATAGGATACGTCAGTAAATTTCCGCTTTGTATTACAAAGTTAAACATCAAATATACCTAACCTACATTCAGTTATAATTTACCACAAATTGGATATAATTATTGAATGAGGGAAATGAACAAGCTAAGTAAATTCATATCTTATGAGTATCTGGATTTGTTAAGTTGCAGATATTCCTTTACTGTGTAAAAGCAGTGCTCCTGCAAGAAAGGGAATTATAAAGTATTGTACAGGAATGCAGTACTCTATTCTTAAACATTGTAGTTCTGATTGAGGTTACGTGTATATCCTAATATGCCGGGTGTAATGCATTTGAACACTTCCATTGTTTTGAAAGTTAAATCTATTTCTTTTTACAAATAAAGCTGTCTCCAGTATATAAACACATGCCAAAGGAAGTATGCAAAGCTTTTTGAACAGTGGCTTACATGAACGTAGCATTCTTTTGTTGCCTATAATTCGAATGGCTTTATATATATATATATATATATATATATATATAACAGCTTAATTTGGTTAGTAGATGGTTTGAGTTTTCCATTTTAAGTTATCCTATATCCACAAGCCTAAAAAGTTTGTTTCACTTTTGTATGAAATTAATTTATTATTTAATTTTACTTTTCATTTTTTCGTCTGTCAGTAATACTAAATTTAAGACAAATTGTCTTATCTGTGTTTAAAACCAGAGCACGCAATGCACATTTTCACCGGGTGCCTGAAAACTTTTTGTTAAAATGCGTACTATGATTTCCGTTGTCAGCGTAAGACAGCTTCGGTTTAATATAGGGATTTTAGCATGTTCTCCACCCCTAAATTCATGAGACCATGAAATATTTCCGTTTAAGACAGATTTCCGCTTAAGCATTGGTCCGTTGAAGGCAGCTTTTACTGTATGTATATTCGCGAATTGACTGTGCAGTTACACAGCTTTGTAAGAATAATGTACAGAAGAGGTATCAAAATAAGCGGAGGGTAGTCAACCAGGACGTAAGGTGAGAAGACTTTCTGCATGATGCTAAAGACGTCATTCTGTGATAACTCACCTACAAGCTTTCTCTTTAAAGTAATATTGAACTTCGTGACAAAGTCCTAGAGTTGTGTAAACATGATGTACTATTTGTATACATGACAACAGCTTGCTGCAGTCATTAACCGTTAATCCTATCAACAAACATTTGGCTTCTGTTAAAGTTACCTGTGATGTGGGATACTTGCCGTCTTTATTGTGCCTATTGCACCACAGGCCGGAGTAGGTACTCTTTATGAGAAAAGGGACAAACCAAGGTCCGAACTCCGCACCTCCGAAACTACGCGATCAATTACGGACTTCCTCTACCATGAAAGTATTGCACTCCACCCAAAGTTACCGACTGGGATGGCTCAGGCGGTTTCGTCTGTGGTCTGTATTCGGGAGGTCCGGGTTCGATTCCCGTGGCCGACCTATCTAACCCATGGGTTTTTTCGTTTTTTTTTCCAGGTCGCCAGGCGAATGCTGGGTAGGTTAATTATATCCCGCGAAAGTTCTGTCCCTCAATTTCATCTCCATTATTTCACATCAACTCTTATCTGCTGGTCTCTTTCAGAGTAGAAGTGTCGGCGGGAGTCTCGGCGCTGCATGGTAGGATGATATGCTCTTGGTAAAACTTCCTCGTTCGGTAGGACGGTTTCCGGGCCGGCCTGATGGACCGTCTCAGGACCACGATGGGTGGCATACCGATTGTTCTGGCCTACCGGGGAGTTTCGAACTCGTCAATCGTAGAGAAACTGTCCTCTGCACTGTCGTGGCTCCTTAGGTCAGCCAACCTGTCTCCTCTCGCCTCATTTTTTCTTCCGAGGGTGCACCACTTTTGGAGGCATACGTATGATAGATCCAGATTAGAACTCCATGCCAAGTCCCCTCTGTAGCATACTCCAATCCAATCACCCAGAGTTCTACATCGAGATTTAACCAGAAATATAGTGTGATCCATATAAACCTGAACCATTTCAATACGCCATAACTTATGAACCAATAATAGGACACATGTGCAACAATGTGAGAATATAATACACAATTGGGAGATTACATTATACTATTTACATCTCAGAGAAAATGTTGGAAGTGTCCTCCACCAGCATCTATACATGTTTGTACTCGTCTCACCATAACATCTGTAGTTTTACGGAGATGATATCGAATTGAGAGGTTATTTCCAGCAACATGGAGCAACATGCCATAGATCTTATGACACCATGGAACTTGTAACCAGTTTCTTTGATAATTTAATAATCTCAAAATGTGTGGGCTTCCCCCCCCCCCCTGCCGCACCAGATCCCCTGACCTAACTTCACCGGATTTTTTCTTGTGGAGATATCTACAAAATAGAGTGTACAAGAATAGGCCACGGACAATTTATGTTCTCAAGGAATCCATTCTAATGGAAATAAGTAACATTGGCGAGGAGGCAGTTTGGCCAACTATATATGGCTAGTATGAAGACATGATTAATTTCTATCAATTAACTAAAATAATAAGAGTTGAATGATGAAGCCTGGGACTCAAGTACTTATGATAGTAAGTCACCACAAACGGTGTATCTCGAATGCAAGAGCCCCTAGTGGTTTACTGGGGAAATATATGAATCAAATGGAGAATTTAATGTCAGGATGGCACGTTGGCCATGATAGCTCAATGGTTAAGAGCGACTGGATAGAAACCAGGAGATCCATGGTTCAAATTCCGGCCATGGCATTAACTCTATCTATCCAAAACCTTAGCCTATATACAGCTAGCATAAAAAAATGATTAATTTCCATCAATTAACTATAATAAGAGTTAAATGATGAAGCCTGGGACTTAAGTACTTTGATAGTAAGTCGCCACAAACGGTGTATCTTGGATACAAGAGCCCCTAGAGGTTTAGCGGGAAAATATACGAGTCAATTGGAGAATTTAATGTCGTGATGGCAAGTTGACTATGGTAGTTCAATGGGTAAGAGTGACTGGATGGAAACCAGGAGATCTTCGTGGGTCAGATCCCGGCCATGGCATTGAATTTTTCATGTTGACTCTAACAGTGGGTGAACTTAACACATCTGCTGTTTTAAAGCAAAATTAATATTTTCTGGAATGAACTGCATGTGAATTTATAATGTTAGAAAAGGTAGTGTGTCATACACATCAGATCTGTGCACTGACATATTTGTCTGTTGGATAAAGATTTTCTGCTGCTTTTGGAAAAATCCATTTAGCAAGTCAGACTGAAAACTTCAATTCCTTCAATACATAGCCGGGATTTGAACCACGGATCTGCCTGTGTCTCAATCCAGTTTCTCTCATGCCAACATGACATCAAATTCTCCAACTGACTCGCAGTTTTCCCAGTTAACCACTAGGAGTTATAATACACACTTGAGAACAACTAGCATAATGGAAACAAGATAGTTTATTAATGAATATAATGAATAATTTCCTTGACAACAGAGTTTGTTTTGAACTGAGAACGAATGCGATTTGCCTTCGAAATTGATCTTCATTAGAAAGAAGAAAGAAATATTAACATCAATTTCTTAAGTTAAGTGGAGATTTAGTAACAAATATTTATATTTGTGTAATAGCATAATGGAAACTTATAACAAACACAAAGTACTAAGTCCCGGGCTTTGTAGTCCAAGCAATGTTAGGTCAATTAATTTTGTAGAATTTAATGTCCTGCTGGCATGTTGCCATGGTAGCTCAATGGTTAAGAGCAACCAGACACAGACTGGAGCATCCGTGGTTCAAATCCTAGCTATGGCATTGAACTTTTCAGTCCGACTTTACCTTTCCAAACGAGGTAGGAACAAGAAATGTGAAAGGGTTAATGAGGAGATATGAAAAGGTTAACATATTCTGCCACAAAATAAACAAATAATTTGCATTTATTAACATCATAAACAACAATTTCTACATTTAATACAATATAACTTTGGTCTGATGTGACAAGCTTATATCTGAGCTTCAAAACCATTTGCATTTTAAATAACCTTACTTTGGTATTTCTAAGCTGCTAGGTTCTGTGAGGTAGTAACATTTTATTACCGTCCCAGCAACACACACACATATTCTATAATCATATGGCACAAAAGTTATCAAGCTTGTACTTAATACATGCAATTGAAAATATATAAATAAATGCATTATTTCCTGAAACTTATTCACTGAACAGTAATTTTTCATTTTTAATGTACTAGTAAACTGTAAAGAATGAACTTGGCAGGGGTTAATGCTTATGTATTTTGATATTTTCCCAAATATTTCACCTGTCCTTTATAACCACTTCCCAGAATAAAGCTATTAAATTCCTTTCAAACCATGGATGGGAGTGAAGCCAGAGGGGTGTTAATTTGTGATGGACAGACAATATGTTTCATAGCTGAGTATTAAATTGTCAATAAATACAGATTGTGTGAAAAATACTGCATCGTGGACAAATATCTCACATTAATTAAGGCTGTTAACAAATATTAATCAATAAATGCTTTTATTTGATAAATGGGCTGCAATTAATTCATAATGTGCTTAAACATTTTAATATAAAACACATTAATACTATAAATTCTGAAAATCCTAGCTGATAATATGGCGAGGGAGTTAATTGTTCTGCCACCAGAGAATAACTATAACCATCAATGGCAGTCATGCCCACCTCTGTATGGTGGTAGTGTGTCTGCCTTACATTCTAGAGGTTCATAGTTTGAATCTCAGTTAAGGTAAGTTATCTGAATAGGGTTTTTCTGGGGCTTTCCTTTCATTGGCTTAATGATGAATGTCTGCTAACTCTAAGCTCTATGGATGCTGCGCTCATTTGAGCATCATTTCATTCAACACCTGATATGACTTAACGTTGGAGGTTTTCTCTTATCCTGAAAGATGAATGTCTGGTAACTCTAAGCTCTATGTACCCTGTACTCATTTGAACATAATTTCAATCATCATTCGATATGACTTAACGTTGGAGGTTCCCTCTTATCCTGAAAGATGAATGTCTGGTAACTCTAAGCTCTATTTACCCTGTACTCATTTGAACATCATTTCATTTATCGTCCAATATGACTTAACTTTGGAGTTTTCCTCTTATCCAGAAAGACGAATGTCTGGTAACTCTAAGCTCTATTTACCCTGTACTCATTTGAACATCATTTCATTCATCGTCCGATATGACTTAACGTTGGAGGTTTTCTCTTATACTGAAAGATGAATGTCTGGTAACTCTAAGCTCTATGTACCCTGTACTCATTTGAACATCATTTCATTCATCGTCCGATATGACTTAACGGAGGTTTTCTCTTATCCTGAAAGATGAATGTCTGGTAACTCTAAGCTCTATGTACCCTGTACTCATTTGAATATCATTTCATTCATTGTCCGATATGAGGTTTTCTCTTATCCTGAAAGATGAATGTCTGGTAACTCTAAGCTCTATGTACCCTGTACTCATTTGAATATCATTTCATTCATTGTCCGATATGACTTAACGGAGGTTTTCTCTTATCCTGAAAGATGAATGTCTGGTAACTCTAAGCTCTATGTACCCTGTACTCATTTGAATATCATTTCATTCATTGTCCGATATGACTTAACGGAGGTTTTCTCTTATCCTGAAAGATGAATGTCTGGTAACTCTAAGCTCTATGTACCCTGCACTCATTTGAACATCATTTCAATCATCGTCCGATATGACTTAACGTTGGAGGTTTTCCCTTATCCTGAAAGATGAATGTCTGGTATAGTCGCACTGGTGGATTTATCTTTGGTAATAGATACCTCTCAGATAATGCACTGATTACTCCACGTGGAGTCTGTCATTTGTGATTCCTGCGATTTCCATTGGCTGAAGTGATGCGTTCATTGGTGCTTAGCACATGACCGGGAGGCCCATCAGTACCCCTCTCACTCTTACAAGAACATCATTTCATCATCTGATATGACAATGTTGGAGATGTACCCTTATCCTGAAAGATGAATGTCTGGTAACTTTAAGCTCTATGGATCTTACACTCATTTGAGCATCATATCACCCAGTCCAATATGACTTGACATTAGAGGACGTAAATTAAAAGAAAGAAAAGTGACAGTCCTATCAGTAGTTGAAAATGGAAGTAATCAGTCATAATTAAAATGTGACAGTATTACAACCTACTCTACAAATATAGAAGTACCTCTGAGTTTGCGCTTTCCGCTTCCCTACTTATTTCACATTGCTTTAACCATGTGGTCATATCACAAGCATCTGTTAGGAGATGCCTCGTGCCTTGGTGTGTTTAGGTCTCATCACTGTACCATTACATCTTACTGAGGCTTTAATGCTAGTATACGTAATGCTAGTGCCATCTCCTGACCTGGCATTTAATTTACTGAAAACAGTCTTTTGTTCAGTAATGCAATTATTGATAGTGTTTTGTCTTTGTTTATATTTTTGTGTTATATCCAGTAATTCATTTGTGGTTATAACGTTTAATAAATATCCTGATGATGGGAGAGATGCACACTCCCAAAACGTTGATTTCTAATCGTCTTTTCACCTGGCTTGCTTCCCGAGAAGAACTTGATGTTGACATCAAACTTTTTAGTGAAATACAGTGCTTCCTCTTATTGTAGGCAGGTGGTAGAAAAAAATAAAAAAACAGGAACAGCCAATTCTTAGAGCAATAAATGTTTTACTGTGATGCTATGTGAAGCACGTTTGTGTGGCACTCATTTTCACTGACAAGTTTACACATTTCTCTGCCACTACAGATGAATTAATTATGTTCAGATACCTATGGATCCAAAGAGTTTACAGTAATTTATCATTCATCTTCTAAGGATTACGGAAAGCTATGAAGGAACCTGAGATACAACTGATTCCAAGTGACCCGATGGTAATCAAAGTATGTAAAAGTCCTTCGGTTAACCTTTTTGCCTATTGCATGATTTGGAATCTGAATTTACACATTTTCTTCTGGTATGCATCTTGACTCTAGCTATATGTGATGTCCATAGTATGCAAAGTGGCAAATCTTTTGGGTGTTATAAAGTTGGAACCATCTTTCAGTGACCATATTGGCGATAAAAGTCAATTTGAAACAAGCATCACAGAGCAGTTCAAACACTTATTTCCAGCTGATTTGTTTTGAGGAGATTTGTATGCAGTACAAATATACAAACAGATAATTTACTGTACTTGTATGGCATTAACTGCAAACAATTCGTAGAAAGTAAATCTAATAAAAACATTAGTTTTGAAATTTTAATAAAACATAACAATAATTTACTTTTATGTACTTTCTATGTTGAGGAACTACACCTTTTAAAGCCATTATAACAGTTTTCTATTAGATTTGAAAGTTTAGTAGTTGAACATCAAGTGTTATCGAAATTTAACTGTACTGGAACAACACAGTGAAGCAAAACAATTATTAAATTATAGATGAGTTGTATTTATTACACATTCAATTCAATTCAATTTTATTCATCCTTTAGAATCAAATCTGTACATAGTACCTTGATATAGGATACGTCAGTAATTTACACTTAATATTACAAAGTTAAACATCAAATATACCTAACCTACATTCAATTATATTGTGACACAAATTGGATATAATTATGAGTGAGAGAAATGAACAAGCTAAGTAAATTCATATTTTATGTTTATCTGGATTTGTTAAATTGCAGATATTCCTTTACTGTGTAAAAGCAGTGCTCCTGTAAGAAAGCCCTTGTTCTAGTTTTAAACATGTTGTAGTTATCTATGCTTTTGATGTCATTAGGAAGGGAATTATAAACTATTGTACAGGAATGCAGTACTCCATTCTTAAACATTGTAGTTCTGATTGAGGTTATGTGTATATCCTTAATATGCCTCGTGTAATGCATATGAACACTTCCGTTGTTTTGAAAGTTAAATCTATTTCTTTTTACAAATAAAGCTATCTCCAAAATATAAACACATGCCAAAGGAAGTATGCAAAGCTTTCTGAACAGTGGCTTACATGAACATAGCATTCTTTTGTTGCCTATAATTCGAATGGCTTGTTTTTGTTTAATAAATATATCTTTGGCTTCTGGTTTATTTCCCCAAAATATTATTCCATATTTAATTATAGAATGTATATGTGCATAATAGGACATTAAAAGTACACGAAGGCTGACATTCTGACTTAATATTCTTAGGGCATATATATAGAAGATAAAACCAGATAAAACCAGAAGAAAAGTCAGGCATTTACAAGATTAAGTGTAAAGACTGTGACAAAATTTACATAGGGAGGACAAAAAGAAACATGGGCACTAGGAAGAAAGAACATTTTAGGCACCTAAGATACAAAAGTATTCATAAGTCCGCAATAGCAGCTCATTTCTGGTCTGAAATCATGAAATTAAAGATAGCACCAAATTACTAAAATACGTACAAAAACATAGTGAACTCGTCATATGGGAGAGAATATACATAGAAAAACATAAAAACCAACTAATGAACTTTGAAATCCCGCCAGATGACAACCTCACTTTTAAATTCATCACAAAATCAACAGATGGCTGCAGCAACTACAGAACTACCCACACCACTGGATCAAGCTTTAGTTGCATTAGAGCCGATGAAGTGAACGATGGTTCGCGAAACATGTCCTCAATATAGGTACGTAAGTGAAGCTGATGTGTAATAAATACGACTCATCTATAATTTAATAATCACAGGGTTACTTAATTTACATTTACAGGCTGCCTTAGTAGATTCTAGGGACGGATATGGGGTGGAAATATGGGGGGGTCGAAAAGGGATGGTTGAAAATGGATCTTGTATTAAGAGGATACTGTAAATTTATGCTGGGCATACCCCAGAACTCAGCAAATGTGGGAGTACTTCTAGAAATGGGAAAAAATAGTGCAAAAGGAATGGTGATGGAAAGAGTGGTTAAGTATTGATACAGGATACTGCAGTTGCCAGAGGATAGTTTTAAGTGCTGTCTCAGTTTTCAAGAAAAGCATCCCAATCAGGGAACCTGGTTGAAAAGAGTAAAAGAACAGTTAGAAAACGGTGGATTACGTGATATATGGCTGTATAGACATAGCTTAGCATGGGGATTATGGAAGGTAGTTAGATCTAGATTCGAGGATATGGGCTGAGATGGAAGAGAAAAGGTCACTAGTTTTTTTTAAGAATGTTTGGAACAGAATCAAGGTCAGAAAAGTATTTAGAAATCTGTATTAAAAGGGAAAGAGAAGCAATAGCATGCTACAGATTAGGGGTTTGGAAACTAAGAGGTCTAAGGAGTAGTGTACTGCAAAGTCACTGTCCGATATGTGGGGACAAAGAGGATGGAGAGCATATTATATGGGAATGTAGAGGTAGAGATGAATGGGGGAAAAGACTGATTAGGGAGAAGTGGCTAAGAAATAAAAGTATTGTAACCATAAAGAAAATGTTTTCCGATTAGAGTCAGATTAGAAAATTAGGAGAATTTCTATGGAAGGTGAGATCGAAATGGAAATGGTCAATTGACAGATGTTAGTACGAGTCAACGATGTAAATTTTAGATCATAAGATGTATGAGATAAAAAGGTTGTGTAGGATTGGCAGCATTTAGACGTCTATGGATAAGTGACTTGGGTCAATTCCAGTAGATGCAATCTATGTAATAGCTTGGCACTAAATAAATAAATAAATAAATAAATAAATAAATCTACAGGCTACCAGTATTTCTAGCCTCCACATAAAGATGCACCTATATCTATATTGGAATTTTCTGCTTATTTTTGTTCCAAGCGCCCATGACTAAATTTATTCTTACTGGGATAATTTAAAAGTTGGCCAGGACACTGGGACATACGGTTAGCCTATATAAATTGATTTACAGGGAACCCAGTGAAGATACTTTCCTTCTCTGGCCTTTTGAGTGAGAAGCAGACATATATTGCCACACCACAAAACTCGACACACACATTATTGAGAAAATATTACAATGAAAGGTTATGGCTACATGCTGTGTACATTTCATTCAGTTCTTTTTTTTTTTTTAATTTACGTCTTCCAACGTTGTCATACGGACACTGAATTAATTGGATGAAATTATGCTCCAAGGAGTCCAGCGTCCATTGAGCTTACAGTTACCCAACATCTGTCTTGAAGGATAAGGGTAAACCCCGGAAAAAATCTTATCCAGGTAATTAAATTAATTGGGAGTCGATTAATGACACTAAACAACACTTACTTTTAAATTTTCCCGGAACTAGTCTCAGAGGACTTCCCTCTATCTTCAGCCGGACATCGACTGGTTCTCATTGGTGTAGCTGGCAATATTTTGTCATCGGTCTCCTCTGGTGGTGGTTCGAGGAACTTGCTGAACAAATCTTTCTGGGGGATGTCGAAATTGAATACTTTGTTCCTATTTTTTGAAATAAAGATTTGTTCCCATGTGGACAGTTCTTGTTTTCCTGTTGTTGTTGGGAACAAATCTTTATTTAAAAAAATAGGAACAAAGTATTCAATTTTGACATCCCCCAGAAAGATTTTTTCAGCAAGTTCCTCGAACCACTACCAGAGGAGACCGATGACAAAATATTGCCAGCCACACCAATGAGAACCAGTCGATGTCCAGCTGAAGATAGAGGGAAGGCCTCTGAAACTAGTTCCGGGAAAATTTAAAAGTGTTGTTTAGTGTCATTAATCGACTACCAATTAATTCAATTTATTCAACAACACTGTTTTTAACACTTCCATGAAAGGATTTACTTATCCAGGTAACTCACCCTGACTGAGATTCGAACTCGGGACCTCTTGAATGTGAGACAGACACACTACCATCTATGCTAAAAAGGCGGGCATATTATTCAGTTGTCATAAACTAAGAGATAGAGAAAGCAAAGATAACAGACATTAATTTCTGGCCTGTACTTATTATTAAGTTTTTATTTCTTTGCACAAGTCGTGCATACAAAATAGTCTTGTGAAATACAATGGTTTTGAAACTCTCTATGTCTAAAATACTCAAACTACACAACATATTTGTGACTTGGTCTAAAAATTTATAATAGAGGCACTATGCACATACCAAAGGTACTTCATAACGTGTGTTATCTTTCTTTTTTTCTGCCTTGAGCTTTGTATTCACAACAGTCGACTTGTGATATAAATTGTTGAAGATTGCTTCTGAATTTAGAGAGTGCATCTCTCGGCAAGCACATAAATATAAAATGAAGACAAAACATGTTCTTGATATGAAATTGGTTTTCATATTGCAAGAATTTCACTATAACATCGAGGTCATGGTCTCTTTAAACAAAACCAACACAGTTCTGTAGTTACATAATGATAATTACAGATAACATTATTCAACTATGTCAAACAGCAGCACGGTTCATTCAAGTTTAAGCTTATATTATGGATAAAACTACAACCAAAGGTATGCACACAGGGCCTATATTTAACAAACAGCACCTTTAGGTCTTTGTGTTTTGTAATCACAGTCCAGCTGTGATTAACATAAATCTTTTGTTTCAGTCTTCTTATGCAACAGTATTGTATACACAAAAGCCGATGGGCACAACATGTAATAACTGGAGCCCAGAAGTTTAGCCAAAAAGAAATACAACAGGCAGTAGTGACAACCACATGCATGTTCAAGATCTTCTTGGGAAACAAGCCAGGGACTTATAGGACAAATCGGAAGATCCATCGCTACCAGAATAAACGAACATGAACAGAGCATTTGTTTAATACAACCTGAGAAGTCTGGACTGGCAGAGCATTGCTTTTATAACGACCATAGAGACAACATTCGGGAGAAGACCATCTTGGCAAAATGCAACAGTTACTGGGAGCAGAGAGTTAAGGGGGCTCTGGCCATTTCCTCTGAGGGGAGCTTACTTAATTGTGAGCTTGATTTCAGTTCAGCTCCTCTTGGGAACCGGCCTTAAAAATGGAAATCCGTCGGCTTAAGAAGCACAGATCTATAAAGCTTGATCAAGTTAAGTACTATATGCGCACAATTTCTTGAGCGCTGGATTTACGGTGTGGTGTGGGCAGAGGGGAAGAAGAAAGAGCTAAGATGCTCATGTTTCTGCAGTGTGGTCAACCTAGAAAAACACATTTCAGCCAAACTGCGGTAAGATAAGGGAAGATATGCGCCGAAGGTATGAGATGTGTCAACAATCAATTGAACTCAACCGATATGCTGTATGCTTATATATTTACTGATATGAAACACATAAAAGTAGAAAACAGATATTATGAAACCTATAAACACTCTTGTCACTTTCATTGCTGGTATCCTCTGATGTGTTAATAATTTCATCAATTGTTGCATTTTCTATTACATCATCGTTTCTCCAATATCACATTTACAGCTCCTGCACCTTCTTGCAGTATCCTTCCCAATCTGTCGCTTTTATAGCAGGTTTCCAAAATTTGTGGCTCTTGTTAACATTGCGTACTTTGAAAACATTCTTTATTTTTGCCCACACCAGCTCAATTGTATTCAGATTACACTTATATGGAGGTAGACAGATAATAGTGTGTCCCCTTTTGAGAGCCATAACATAAACAACCTAGTCTTACTTTTAGATTTGTTGTAAACTGGTTAGCTAATAATTAATCTCAAAATTGCTCAAAATGAAATGGCACACATGTGAAAACTTAGCATAATAGCCACTGGATATTCCAGTGTGTAGCGCATTTCCTATTTTAAAGTTGTCATCTGTATTTACGGAAATAGGCGAAACCTACCGAATGAGGACTTGGGACCCGAACGCTCAAGACACCTTGCGCATATAGTACATCTTCATAGCACAGCTTTAGGTATTCCTTGTGTATTGTTGACTCAGATGGCAATATTTTTCCTCTATATTTTTCTAACAATTGCTTGAAATGCCTATTTTATACTTTCCAGAGGGGCATGTTTGCTCCCACCATCATGTTGCACACAACATGGCAAAAACTACTGCCATACTAAGGTTAGATGGTGAAGGCACACTTTCCTCTATTTCTTTGTTTATATAATATCTTTCTCTGTTAATTGTTTTCTATGCTTCTTAGTTGAAATGTTGGTGTATATATTTGCGGTAACTACCCCATATGGTAATTACTATATGTGCGTGATAAGAAGAGCGATCAGGCTCCAAGTCCAAATTCGGTAAATTTCGTTTAGTTACGTAAACATAGATGACAACTTTGAAATTTGAAATGCACTATACACTGACATCTAGTGGCTAATACACTAAGCTTTATCATGTCTGCCATATTTCGTTTTGATCAATTTCGTGGTTAATTAGCTAACCAGTTTTCAACAATCGTACGTTAGAATTAGATTTTTAGTTCATTCTTGGCAACATATACATGTTATGAGACATGTCAAAATGTATAAATACAGTATATACATAAAGTGAAATTGATTACATACAATATACACAGTAAACAGCTTTTCTATGGTTTCATGTGGTATTTGCATAGACTAATTTACTACAAGAAATGTCATAATATAAATATTACAGGTTTGTGAATGTACTATGCTCCCAGTGCTCATTTACATGATTATAGTTCTAAAAATTCATTAACTGTATAAAAACAATGTGCATGCAAAAATTTATTAACCTTATTCTTAAAGTGTTTTAATGATGCAGCTTGTTTAAATGAACTTGAAAGTTTATTATATAACATTATCACTTTGTAGTTAAAGCTTTCTTCATAAAGGCTCCTTTGGTGCACTCGAATTGCCAGTTTATCCTTGTTACGAGTGTGGTGGTAATGTACATCAGCATTTACTTGAAAATTATTTATATTTTTATGAACATTTGTGGATGTTATGGCTCTCGAAAGGGGACACATTATTATTATTATTCGTCTACTTCCGTATAACTGTGATCTGAATGCAATTGAGCTGGAGTGGGCAAAACTACCGAATGTTTTCAGAGGATGCAATGTTACTTGTGATATCTTCATTTATCTTACACGATATTTTGCTGAACTGTGTTTTTCAAGGTTGACCACACTGCAGAAACAAAAGAGCATTTGCTCTCGCTTTTCCCCTCTACCCGCACCACACCGTAAATCCAGCGCTCAACTTATCTTGCGCGTACTGTACACACAACTTACAAGTAATATTTCGGCCATCATAGGAGAGATACTGTCATAATCTGCCAGCAGTGTATCTGTTAACTGTTTTTGGATGTCCTTGCTTATGCATGATTTTGTTTCAATCGCATGGCATAGCCAATGCAGCAAACTTCCACCAACAGGACGATTTGATGACTAACTCAGCTGATGATCGATATCTCGTCCAAAACTAACTTCACAAATGTTTGGCTAAACTTCTGCACCCTAGTAATAACAACCAGCATAAAGCATTCATGTTTCTTTGATAACACTTTGTATCACACTAACATTAGGACAGCAAGAGTAATCTTGTTAAATATAAAATCTGTTTTTAAAGTTGTATTTCGCACCTTTCCCTGATTATGATAAAAAAATAAAAATCCTCAAAAGTTGCTTAATACTAGAAGTGCCTTTGGGGTCATTTTAACTTATTTAAAACTTTGCTTACTGCTCTGCTTTAAAAAATAGCTATGTAAAAGTTACTACTTTTCTCAGAATGTGGTGTTGAGTGCTTATCTCATATTTACAGGGAGGTAATAACAACCTCACCTTTGGTTTTAAAGCCTTTTTCTCTTCCACCTAAAACTGTTCTCACATCATTGGATTAATAGTCACTGATATTTCCAACAAATACGAGGGTGGGTCAAAAAGTAATGCCTCCTATTTTCTTTTTCCTTAAATAAGCTATGTGAAAACTTTGAATTTGGCGCAATTCCTCAAACCTTCTTCTCCAATCTCCTGCAGTAGTAACTTCCTAAGTCAACAGATGGCAGCACTGCATCCTCTTGCAAAATGGCTGACATTGACATTCGTATTAGACAGCGTTCTGTGATTGAATTTTTGACTGCGGAAGGTGAAACGCCAATTCGCATTCACGAAAGGCTAAAAAATGTGTATGGTGATGCAATGGTGGATGTCAGCACTGTTAGACGATGGGTTCGTCGCTGTAACGAAGCTGAAGGGCAAACACCATTGGCAGATGAAAAGTGAAGCGGCAGGCCAGTGACTGCAGTGACTCCATGCAACATTCAGCGAGTCGATGACATCATTCGTGATGATCGTCGGGTAACAACAGGTGAATTGTGTCGCATTACCTCCCTCAATAAAGACAGTGTGATGACGATTATTCAACAACTGGGTTACTCAAAAGTTTGTTAACGTTGGGTACCAAAACAAAAAAACAAGGAAAACAATAGCCTCCGAACACTTGCAGCGCTTCAATTTGGAGGGAGAGAAGTTTCTGGAAAAAATTGTTACTGGAGACGAAACATGGATTCATTTTTTTGAACCTGAATCAAAGGGGCAGTCAATGGAATGGCATCACACGTCACCAAAGAAAAAAAAATTCAAAACTCAGCGGTTGGCAGGGAAAGTTATGGCGACAGTGTTTTGGGATGCAGAGGGTGTGCTTATGATTGATTTTTTGGAGCAGGGATGCACAATAAATTCTGTCCAATATGTCAGAACTCTCAAAATGCTGAAAGCACATCTTCGCCGAGTTCGCCCAACAAAAACTATGGTGGATGTTCTTTTTTTGCATGACAATACAAGACCACACACACCAGCCGTTACACAACTGCAGAAATTGAGAAATTGGGATGGCAAGTCTTACCTCACTGACCTGGCACCATCAGACTTCCATCTATTCGGGCCACTAAAGGAAGCTCATCGTGGGATTCATTTTGAAGATGAGGAGGCTGTGAAAACGTCCGTGCGTCAATGGCTTAGGAAGCAAGACCGTGTGTTTTACCACACTGGAATACATGCCCTAGTTAAAAGGTGGACCAAAACTGTGGAAAAGGACGGAGATTATATTGAATAGTGACAAATTAATCGTCAATGTTGTAGTTTTCAAGCTATGTAAATTGGATTCAATTTTCTTGGCAATTAAAAGAGAAAAAAATGGGAGACCTTACTTTTTGACCCACCCTCGTCTATTGTGATGCAGCCTGTGCCGAGCTTTATCACCTGGAGAGTGCCACCTGGAGATAGGGAAGACAAATATAAACACAAATATAAACAAAGACAAAACACTGTGTTTTGTCTTTGTTTATATTTGTGTTATATCCAGCGATTCATTTGTGGTTATTACATTTAATAAAAATCCTGATGATGGGAGAGATGTACGCTCCCAAAATGTTAATTTCTAATCGTCTTTTCACCTGGCTTGCTTCCCAAGAACAACTTGAGCATATTCGTCGCCAGGAAAGCTTCAGGTCTTATTCCAACTACATGTTCATCAAGATGTTATACAGAAGTTTTTATCAGCGTAAGGGCTGGTTTCACCACTGATTTAACACTAAAATTACTGCAAATTCTGTTTCCTCAAATGTCAACTTTAACAGAAACTCAATGTAAACTTAACACTGGGATACTCCTGAGGTACAGTATTTAACAAATGTTAGAAGTCACAAAATGCCTGCAACAAACCAAGTTGTTTATGCAAGCTTACTGTATTTGGCATCTAAGAATGTCATTACTAATGGAAGAATGGATATGCATTATATTGGTCTAAGTATAATTTTACAGCAAATACCTACAATAGTTAGAATAATACCAACAGAAACACTTATGCCCAATTTCACTAACAGATGTTAAGACTTAACACGAGTTTAGCAATAGTTAAAACAAAAATTGCATTTCACCAACAAGTGTTAGCTTAACACTCATGTTAAATCTCTTGTTAAACTAAAAAGCCAAATTTCTGTTGTTAAGTCCTTAACAATTGCAAATAGTCAAGATGACGGGCATGAACTCAGCTGTTGATGTCGATTTGCTATATTTAAGACCGTCTAAATGGCATTTGTAATAAAGTACGGCCTATGAGGAGAAATGATTTTGAGGAGCTATCATAGACCGTCGAAAAAAGTTGCTATGAAGGTTACTGTGGAAGTACAAGAGAGGTTAGAACATGCATTGAAAGGAATATGTCTATCTCGCTTTTGCTTCAAGTATTAATAACTTAGCTATTTTATAATTCACTGAATTATGTGGATAATACATTGTTCACCTCCCATCTTGAAACTTTCAAATCACCTGTCCTCCTTTGCTCCTCGTTTTAAATTTACGTAATACTGAGTTAGAATATGCATCAAAAGGAATATGCCGATCTCGCCTTTGCTTCAAGTATTAATAACTTTGCGATTGTATAATTCACTGAATTATGTGGATAATTCACTGTCCACCTCCCGTCTTGAAACGTTCAAATCACTTGTCCTTCTTCGCACCTCGTTTTAAATTTACGTAATACTGACAAAGTTGTTTGGTGCTTGTAGTAGTGACACATGCATTTGAATTAAATATATTTTCAAAGTTTTTCCACATGACATCTTTCTCATCTTTCCCTACACTTCGTCACCAATTCAATTAATAATTCTTTCTCCATCGATGAGAAATTTGTCTCACGGCTTTTGTTTACGATGAGAAATTTGTCTCACGGCTTTTGTTTACTCTTTTGTTCACCCGCCATTGTTTCAGCTGTGTGCAGACGAAAATGAAAACAAAAGCGCATCACAGTATGTTCAGAAAATAGCACGACTCATCCATAGCCTTCTATAGCTGTAATATTTACAAGCTTCTTGGCGTTAACACTTTCAGAAAACAGATTGGTGAAATGCAAGAAATTTAACAGTAGTGTTAGTGCCGTGGCAATTGTTACGTTACATTTGTTAACGTCGATTTTAACATCTGTTGGTGAAATCAGGCATTACTCTGACATTTTATATTATTGTCAACTTTGATTTAATGGTAAATTTGGAATTATCAAAGCTACCATTTGTTGGTTTATTCAGATGGTTTTCAAAGTAATTAATTCAAGCAGCAAATATATTTTTGCCAAGGTCTGCTTGATCCTTAACATATTTCTGCACACTTTGATTTCAATGTAACACCCACCATTCAGCCAAACCATTGTAAATATCTATGCGCCTGATGTTTCTGGTACGAGTTTTATGTTGGCATAAAACAATAATTCCTTATTGTGTCTGAGGGAAAGTGCATTTCAATTAAATTACCCAGATTTTCTTCCAGGATGTATTACTGTTCTTTAGGTCTGTCAGATTTTATGCTCAAAATAATACGTCTATAATCAATTGTATAATTAACAGAAATTAAGCTTCTTCCACACCAGCCATGTGTAGGTAAAAATTTAAATATTCAAATCTTTCCCTACACACATCTAGTGTGGAAGAATGCTTAATTTCCATCAATTTACAAAACAGTGGTAACCGTGAAGTCAGGGACTTACAGCATAGTAAGTTTCCACCGAAGATACATATCTCATATTTGAAAGGCTTAAGAGTCAATTGGAGAATTTAAAGTGATGCTGGCAGGTTGGCCATTTTAGCTCAACTGGATGAAGATCGGGAGATCCGTGGTTCAAAACCCAGCTATAGCATTAAATTTTTCAATCTCACTCTACCTATTCTATAATTAATTTTTGAATGGTGGAACATTAATTCCTTTACATCTAGATTTTTCACTTGACATTGCAATTCTAAGCTCAAACAATCAGGTAAATCACAGGGCACAGATCTAACTGTTGTTTATTTTTGACACAGAAAGAACTGCAATGCACAGATTAAAGTACATTAGGGCCTGTTTAGAAGCCATATAGATCATTCATCACCTCCTTAAAAGCTGTTGTTTGCACTTTTCTTTGATGTTAACAAGAGTTAACTCACAATTCGCTGTAAAAGCCTGATAAAATGCAGAAGTTTTAACATTTAACCAAACCATTAAACACAAGGTTAGAATATTTTTAACATCAGTTGGTGAAACAGGTCCTAAATATATTGTCTCGAGGCATTGTTTTGTGGTGGCCTCGGCCCGTACATATGCAAATGCCGAGAGAGAGAAGCGAGGAAAGAAAGAGACAGAAAGTTCCTCCAAGCCAGGCCCATGCCAGCACATGCCAGCACTTGCCGAGAGGGGAACAGACAGGGATAGTCTGGATAATTCTTTCCTTTCTCTTGCCATCGTGAAAGATCGTGTTACTTCAACAAGTTCCGAGAAACGATGGCCTGGGTATAAATAGCACCACGGATGGTTGAGTGAGTCAGTTGGAGCTGAGCTGCTAGTAGTGTCAATGGTCAATTTTCGTGCAGTGTGTGAGTTGTGTGGACATTTGAACTGTACTGAGTTGCAAGTTGAGAATTGATAATCGTGTAGTGATCTGAAAGTGAATTCTTTTGTTTGTTTATATGTGGTGAAGCCATGAGAGATGGGTTGGTGTATGTTACGTCATTCTGCTGCAAAGGGCTGTACAAACTGTCTTTCTACGGAAATAAAGAGCATTGTGAATTTCTGCCAACTCGACTTTTTAAGAACCCACAAAATCGCAAAAGATTCAAGGTCGGTTCACAATAATTCAACAATAGAAATGAGAACAGTTGCATGCTGACCAATTGATGATAATATCTAAAGAGATTTTGGATATTGATGTCATTTGTAAATGTCAATATTTTTCTCCTGCTTCCAATTCAGCCAACATAATGCGGGTTAGCCAATGTCAAAATTTAACAGAGTAAACATCTAAATACAGTTCCATTAACATTTCTGATTCCTCTATTTGTACTAAGCTTCCTTCTTTTAATTGATCAAGTCTTCTTTTCCATTCTGTGAGTCGGAAAGATCTGTGTTAATTGTAAATGCTCACAAACATCCTTGCCAACTTCATGAAATATAAGCCCATCAAACTTTGCTTCATCCAGAAAAGCATAATAATTTTGTGATGACATGAAATTTAAAATGCATAAAATGCTCAGTGCAGTACTGGTACAAAAGGACCTGGTGGTACTGTTTCTTGCCAAAATTCTTCCTGGTACCTCAATAATTACATATTAAAGCAAAGAACCCACCTTCTAAGCTACACACACACGTTTCTAATTCATATTTTATACTTTTATAACCAACTCTAAACAAAACTATCACAAAACGTGGGAAACTTGCATCCTGCAATCATAGAATATGCATAAGCTAAATAATTTAAGTGATGGAGTTGATTTTATATTTCAAATTGTCTACTACTGAATCTTTGTGCCCTGCTTCCTGGTTATTGGCACAATACATTCAGTCTATAATTTTAAGCTGGAACATACAGTGGAATGTATAAAGACTAAAATTGAGTCATACTTTTCAAAAATTGTAACTTCACTCCCGTCCTTTTACAAAATCAGGAACGTTTTCAAAACTGTTGCAGTTTCATCCTCAGCTGATTAGTGACTCATCACAGTTGGTTGTCTGGATCTCTTGTAATTGGCTCCCTCTCTCGGAAGATTCTTTACATAAGTTCAGTAGACTACTCACTGATGGCACATCAAAATTTAGAATATGTGGAATGTTTTTAATAATAAATTTTTTTTCCCATGTTGTAAGTTCAAGTTTTGTTGACAATGGTTTTAGTAGTTTGATCTCCTCTCCGATGTGGTGGTCATCATTCCAAAAATGAAAAGCAACTGCCGATTTTTCTGTTTGCTTATATTTTATGTTCCTACGGTGTTCTCTTAATCTAGTTTTTAAATTTCTCTTTACAAACCAATATAAAATTTGTCACAGTCTTCACAATTTATCCTATATATGCCTGATTTTTGTTCTGGTGGGATCGTGTTTTTTAAGGGATTATTTAACAATTTCTTGAGTGAGAATCTGTTTTGTGGTGCTAGAAGACATATTCTAAATTTTTACGTGCCATCAGTGAGTGATCTACTGAACTTAGGTAAATAATCTTCCAAGAGAGGGAGCCAATTACAAGAGATCCAGACAACAACCAATTGTGATGAGTCACTAATCAGCTGAGGATGAAACTGCAACAGTTTTGAAAACATTCCATATTTTGTAAAAGGACGTGAGTGAAGTTACAAGTTTTAAAAGGTATGACTCAATTTTAGTCTTTATACATGAAATTAGCTTCACTGTTAACGCTTTTATTTATAAACTATTCAAAATACAGTGGAATCCCTATTTTACACTACCCAAATTTGTGTAATTGTGTCCCAATTTAAAGCCCATTTTAGAAATTTAAACGTTTCTTTGATTTTACCTTTTCCTTGATTTTGCTTGGGAATATTTGTGGTCCCCGGTACTTAATACCTCATATATATGCACTATCAGCAGTTGACTAAATGATTCTACTTGTTTGCATTTTTGTTTAGTAACCATCTGTGGTTGTCATCACAATTGCGCTTAATCATGCTCAGTCAGCCATTTTTGTGTATATTTGGTACTATGTCGCACTTGCAGCAGCAAAATGTAGTTTACACAAGTTACTAGCTGACACTTGTTCTGCAATCTTTCTGTTTTACCCTTTTGTGGTTTCTTTATTTTAGTAATTCAGTTCATTGGATTCCATAATCCAGTTTTAATAATCATTCTGAATCCAGTTACAAAGCAAGAGAACATAGTTTCCAACTCTGAGAAAATAGACATACCTGTGCAAGTTGATGCCCACATGGGTACATATTGATTTAGTGTCATGTCTTAATTTGTACGTATTGTCGTGAGCATTGTTGCAGCCGGTGCGCACAAAGAGACAGACAGTGCAGCACGGAGATAAAAGCTTGCTGAAATGGAGAAAGAAAGAGACAGATAGATGACTGGAAGGTTCGCTTTCTTGATTGTTACAGAACATTCTGGTAATTTTTAGAATGAGTGGAGCTATAAAAAGAAGCTGTGGCTTGCCAGTGAAGTCAATCGTAATCGGAACTGATTATTGCGGTCTACTCATCCAAACTTAGCCTACACATGGCTAGTGTGGAAGAAATGATTATTTCTATCAATTTACCTGAATAACATAGTAGTTTAACTATGAAGTCTGGGACTTAAGTACTAACAGCATAGTAAGTCACTACAAAAGGTGCGTGTCTCATAGCATATGAGAACCCCTAGTGGTCTACCGGGAAACATATGAGTCAGTTGGAGAATTTAATGTCATGTCGGCATGTGGGTCATAGTAACTCAGTGGTTTAGAGCAACCGCACAGAGAGCGGGAGATCCATGGTTCAAATCCCAGCTATGGCATTGAATTTTTCGGTCTGGCTCTACTCATGTGGTCATTTTATCAAAAAATATTTTGATCGTTCTTTATTGTACAGCTCTCCCATATATATTTGTAATGTTTATTACTAGGGTCTGGATTTTGATGAAAAGTCATCTTTTTTCTGAGTAGTCACAGACGATGCTTATTGGAAATTAAGTGTATTCTGGAACAAATACGTTAGATATATATGGTTTTTATAGGTCATCAAAATGCTTTTATTGCACATTTTTTAACATTTAAATGCATTTTCCGGTCATTTTCTTTCTTTTTCACGAATTTATTGGGTATTTTCGTCTGTAGCTCACATTCGCGAGGCCCGGGTTCAATTCCTGTGGCAGACCTGATCCTGACAAATGGGCTTTTGGGAGGTTTTAAAATAATCTGTGTTTAAAAGTTGATATATAAGCCGATATTATGTCAGGAAAAAAAACTTCAGAACTGATATTTTTGAACAGGATTTAACAGGCAGTGACATAGTGTTTTTCAAATATACATCTATAACATCCGTGGAAGTGGAGAAAAGTTTCCCAAAGTATAAAACAGTTTAGCTGACAACCGCCATCCTTTAGTTTTGATAACTTGGTGTACTGCAACGCTAAGTAAGGTATGTTTTGGCTAATGGGTACAGTAACTTATTTTTATATATTTTATAAAATTGAAAATGACCTGATAAATGTTAAATTGATTTATTATTTAGTAGCAATAATTGCATTATTTACTAAGAAAGTTAATTTTAAAATGTGGTTAATCAACCATATATTCATTATTTGTCTCTGACAGTTATTTTTTTACATTATAAGTGCATTTTTTATATTTAAAGGGCATTTTATAGCTCATTTTTAGAGAATTTTTAGGTCAACAACTTCCGGGCCCTATTTATTACATATACAAGGGGCATCCAGGAAGTAAGTTCTGTTTCAATTTATCTCCGCTGCAGCGCTGCATTTGCAGTTTCGCACATGCACAGTAGACGCTCTGTATCAAGGAGAAGAAACGTGCGCCATTGTGAGATCGCTGTCAGCCACGTACGCTTTGTTGTGCTTGTTTACAATGTCGGTGTTGGTTGAAAATCCCGCCGCTTGTGAAATCAGATCTGTGATTCATTTTCTGAATGCTAGGAAAGTGAAACCAATTGAAATTTATCGGCAAATTTGCGATGTCAAAAGGTGTTGTGTTTATTCACGACAACACACGACCACACACTGCAAATGCGATGAAAAACATCCTACAGGGATTTGGCTGGGACATGTTTGACCAACCCCCATACAGCCCTGACCTCGCTCCTAGCGACTTTCATTTGTTTTTGCATCTCAAATCTTTCCTTGGCGGTCAACACTTCAACAATGACAAAGAGCTGAAAGAAAATGCTTCCAACTGGTTGAAGACACAGGTGGCAAACTTCTATGAAGAAGGTATACAAAAACTTGTGCCTCGCTATGACAAATGCCTGCAAAATTTCGGCAGTTATGTGGAAAAGTAGTTTAAAAGTTGTAGAATTTTGTGCAATAAATAATTTTTCTGCATCTGTACACAATTTAATTTTATTACCAAACAGAACTTACTTTCTGGACGTATCTCGTATCAAATGCTCTTTGACATCTCCCATAACACTGACACTATCACTGTACTGCTTCTACTGCTACTACCACGTTACTTTTTGTTGATTTTACATTGCTTTCAAGTGTTCCTGACAGAAGTTTAAAATAGGGTTTCCACTGTAATTAAGTAGAATTTAATATTTTTTTCATATCTGTGGTGAAAACACTCTAAATCTGGCTACAAGGTCTTAGAGAAGCCTATTTTCCATGAAGTCTTTAGAAGGCATCCACTCTTGTACATTGCATGGCAAAGTATAGAAGTTGGCAAGCATGTAAAATGCCAACATTTGGGATAAAAAAATTCTGTTCATACATTTAAGGTGAGATGTTAATTGCAATAATTTTTCCAAAAATAAATATGGTGGTAAATACAGAAAGGCAGCTGTTTTCCCTTCAGCAGTACTGGTATAATTAACTAGTGGATGTAAAGAAAGTCAAGCACTGAGCAACTTTGAACTCTGGAAGCATCAAACACTCAAAGATTAAGATCGCACTAACACACAAGTATTTAGGGTGCACTCAGTCATATCGTGGCAGGGGGTGGAGCCTCTGGAATTGTAAAAACTAAACCTCTAACTCTCATGATTGCTGGATGACTAAGTACTGTAAGATATGTGTAATATAGCGACAGTTTGAACAGCTCCCATCGTTCCTTCATCACTGTCCAGTACAGCGACACTAATGATTTGCATTGTCGTTTTCGTTCACCATACACACTTTGTACCACACATCTTGACATCACCAGAAATGACGTTTTCCTGAAACAGATTCTTGATTCAGTTGAATGATCAACAACCTCATTGCAAAAGTTTTATTTTATCCTTGTGTAAAATAGATAATGTCAAAAGCTGAACTCATTGTATGGAGTAGTTATAATTAAATTGCTGGTGTTCAGCGTGGCATAGCATGGACTGTAAATATTTGAGCTCCACTATTTTGTTCCTTTGTTTAGAATGGCAGGTTCTGGATACATAAATGTTTCTTACTTACTGCAGTAAAGTATACCGATTTTAAAAGTACATATAATTGCTTTTATTGTGCGTGTGTGTGTGTGAGTGTGTGAGACATTTTGAAGCCTAAGTATCCAATAATAGCCTTTTCTTAATGGAGTTTTTTACCACGGCTTTTGCCTATCATAATTTATTATTTCTCTTATTAGAAGTAATTTATTAAACTAATTTATTAATTCAGAGTTATAGCAATTAATATTTCATGTTCTGGGTCAATGAACCATTGTTGACTACATGCCTGGGAAGTTTGTAATATTGGTATTCTTTTCCTAATGGCAGGAGTTGCATTTTTTTAATTTTACGTCCTCCAACGTTAAAGTCATATCAGATGGAGGAGTTGCATTGTTCATAAAATAATAAAATAATAATATGTGTTTGGAGGAGTTTAGTAACGTGACGTCAAAATTAATCATAAAAAATTATTTGTAATCGGTTAATTGACACTTCGTTACTTATCTTTTTATATTATCAAGGGACTAGTTTCGGAAGCCTTTGCCTCCATTTTCAACCTCTTTCCAACAATTGTCAATATATAAAATACAATTTACAACATTAAAATACAGTTTACAATATTAAAATACAATTTACAAAATTAAAATTTACAACATTTTACAGCTCGCAAAAATTCATTTATATTATATACAGGATTATTTAAAAGGTATTTTTTAACTCATTGCTTAAATTTAACAGATTTGTTTTCTCTTTTAACATAGGCTGGAAGTCTATTGTACATTTGTAATCCTATTATACATGGACCTTTATTTACAGATTTTACATTATAACTACTACAGTGCAAATGCTAGTTGGAGAGAGGTTGAAAATGGAGGCAAAAAGCTTCCAAAACTAGTCCCGTGATAATATAAAAAGGTAAGTGATGAAGTGTCAATAAACTGACTACAAATAATTTTTTCCGATGACTTTTTTTATTTGTGATTTAAATTTTCTAAGCATTTAACGTTTCACCTAAACGAACTCAATTTTAATTTACAAGGTAAACACATATTTATATAGTAAACAGATTGTGTGAACACATTTATGGAGAAAATGCATTCGAAAGTATTCATTTGACTATGTCCCATTAGATGTTTCATAAAAATCCCAAATGACTGCCACTGTGGCACACGTCATCTGTTTCTTTATGTGCCAGATAGAAAGAAAAAAGAAGGGGTGATTGTAAGGGTAAAGCATTTCACACTCCAGATGCTCATCTTGACGACCCTGTTCTAGAAGGTTCATGTAAAGACAAAAAGGGTGGGGAACGGAATCCTGGAGATCTCTAATAGTGTCTCGATATGAACTCTGGAATGTTTGATAAGCTGAGAGCATTCCCTCTCTTCAAACCACCATTTGTCAAACCATATCCTGTCAATTCCAAGCTTTTATACACCCAGTGATCACAGAAATACAACCACTGCTTCTATATAAAACTACAACCAATGACAAAGAAGTACTTACAGCTGAGCTATTTTCATAGATAAAGTTAGAGATGAATTACCTTACCTGTACTGACACTTCAAGGTGTATTCAATGCCGCGCATCAGATCATTGGTTTTAAAAATGAGCAACATCTGTCTGTTTATTGTCTGTAGTACACTTGCAATGTGAGGCAGAAGATTTGGTATTTCTCGATCCCGAATTTCTTTCTGAAATGAATTCCAAATTGTGTTAATTACAGCTTATTGCACTTTAAACTCAGAGCTCTCATGTAATTGAAAATGGTTGAAAATACCAACTTTGAAAGATATCAAAACTTCCGAGCTGCATTAACATTTCAAACAGATACTTCATATTTCTTTTGAGAAAACACTGTAAAGTTTTTAACATTTAAAATATTCAAAGTTAAATTACTCTAGCTTCACTACTTTTGTTCCCATATTGGTGAGATTTACAAAGAAACAAAACCCCATAACACACATCTCTTCCTAAACATAAACATTATGACAAATTAGGATTAAATAATTACATGTATGCATACACACAAATGACTACATTAAAAACTATAACCCCAGGAATATAAATATGCAATAATTCAGACTCACTATCAGCATATCCCTTTCAGTCCCGGCATCCATTATAATGGACATAAGCTTTTTTTCCTATTTCCAATGTTTTAACTGTTTTTTCTGTTATTTTCTTATTATACTGTCTTTAACAATTAAACGTACGTATTTGAGATGTTCTGAAGTGTACTGCTTTTTTATATAAAAAAAAGAAGCAAAATCCATGCAGCCACGGTCAAATGAAACCCTGTCAGCATTCAAGTGTGCATTCACACCGATTATTTTACTTGGGCCCTCCCACATCCTTTACCACAGGCACATTGGACTGCGGTTGCAGAGACTTGAAAACACGAGCTCCGGCTTTGAATGCATTGCCACTACACTGTGTGTTACTGTAACGATCATGGCTATTCAAGTTAGTTGCTTGACAGTGTTTCAGATGGCCTCATGAAATTTGGTCTCCAATTAAGGAAATACCGGAATAAGTATCAAAATAACTTGGGCCTGAAAGGGTTAAATATATATCTACACTCTCCTGAGCAAAAAAAGTAGAAAATAAAATATCTGTTCACACACAGAGGATCCAAAATATTGCAGTTTCACGGGCTACTGGCCCCAAGTCAATCTGGACAAACAGTGACTTGGAACTCCGCAAACACATACATGTATTTCTTACGAAGCACTCCATTATGTCGTGTCATAGGATTGTTTATGTGCAAAGCAATGAATGAGTAACAAAATTTGATCGGGCGATAGTCTGCTAGATAGCATTATTTTGGGACAAGTAAGACTGTTGGCAGCATTGCATTCAGTGGGGAAACAAGCATAGTTGGCTGCACTGAATTCTTCAATATGCTACATTATGCAGTAAGTAAATAAACAAACAATTAATAACGTTAAAAGAATACCCTCCAACACGAAATTGCACTAAAAAGTAAAAAAATTATATTAAAAATCATGGTTCTATATAAAAACATAAAAAAGTGTAAAGGAATTAGAAAAGATTCACTGCGTCACATATTAGAAAGAAGAGCCAAATATCATTAATGAAGGTATATTACAGCCAACTCAACTATATGTTGGTAATGCTGAAAAAACATAAGAAAAAACATGGTAACTGAGATTTCCTTGACAACAGAGGTTGTTTTTGATGGACTGAGGATGACAGTGATTTGCTTTAGAAATCAATTTCCATTAGAAAGAAGAAAGAAGTATTAACATCAATTTCTTAAGATAAGTGGAGCTTTAGTAGCAAATATTTATATTTGTGTAATATTTATTGCTTCACTGTAACTAGCTTCATTTTCTACATGATCAACTATAGAGTCTTATTGTGGGGCAACCAAATTTATGCAAACTACTCATTTTACAAAAGAAGGCTATGAGGATTATATGTGGAACTCTGCCTACTGCACATGGTGATCTACTATTTATTGAACTGGGATACTTACACTTCCTTGTATTTAGATTTTGAACTGTCTTCTCTATGTCAAGGAAAATTTGCACTAGTTTATCTATTGTAATGCTATTCACAACTAACTAACCTACTGTAAGCCCACGACAAGAAGGCTAGAGGGGGCTGAAGGGCAGAGGAGCTTGAACTGTTGATCTGCTCCGTTAACGGATCTGTTTACTAGGAAATGAATGTATGAGAGTGTATATGAGTCACCCATGCTATCAGAGCTAATGTTTGTTTTAACGATAGGTATTATGTATGGATGAGTTATGTGACAACACCTGTGTATTTTAAACGAACCTTCCACCCTTGTCATACTGGGAAGGTGAGCATAAATATTGTTGGCATAGCAAAAGTGATTACACTGCGCATTCCTCTAGCTTGTCTTCTTGTTGTGGGTCTACAGTATAAGGACTTCAAATAATTTATACTTAAGGATATGTAAGTTTACCAACACAAAAAACAGCTTTGACAATATATCATTAAAATAACTTAATGGTTATCCTGACTATCCTACTTCCATCAGCTGCTTCAAAAAGAACTTAATCACTGTTTTAATATGTAAACCCCTCCATAAGGTGCAGGAGTTTTATTCTATTTTCTGGATTTAATGTTTATGTATTTTTATTATTGACATTGTTATACATATACATGTCCTTGGCAATAAATAAAATCCATACAACCATCTGTATGTCCTTCCATCTGTAAACCCAAAAACTATGTGATTCAGAAATATTAACATTTAACAAAAGAAATATAAAATATGAAGCTATTAACAGTGAAGCAAACAAATATATACAAATATAATAATTTGTAACTTAAAACTTCACTTATCTTAAAAGAAATGATAACACTTTTCTTATGAATTGTCCGTGATCACGATTTTATGTAAAACTTTTCCACATCCTCAGCTGGAAACAACAAAGCTGTCATCATCATTACAAATGCTAGATGTTAATATGTTCTTGTTAATACTACCAAAATCTGAAAATATTTATATTGTAGCGATGATGACAGCTTTGTTTAAGGCTGAGGATATGTAAAAGTTTTACATGAAATAGCGACCCCGGACAATTTATAAGAAAAGTGTCATCATTTATTATAAGATAAGTGAAGTTTTAAGTTACAATTGTAATATTTGTATATATTTAACAAAAGTTTCACAATTCTTATGATGGTTCCAACTCTAATACTATAAAAACTCACCTCCGAGGCAGTAAACTTAGTCTTTTCAATACCAGCCATAATGGCATCCCATGTGCGTCCTGTAATCATGCAAGCGAGGAGGAAATACAGACTATCCACACCCAAGTTACGACTGTGTTCTCGCATGCCAACCTTGTCTTTATTAAGAATGCTGAACCACAATTTGGCATACTCCCAGCGAAACTCATTACTCAAATCCTGCAACAACAAAAAATTTAACTTAAAACAATGGAAAAAAAAGTATTCTAGTGATACATACATATGACTTTCTCTACATATCTTCTACAAACTTTTATTATCTTTTATTAGAGGGATACAGGAGATTGAAGTCATAACTGTATCTTTAAAAAGTGACTTGCTACAGGGTTCTTCGTTTAAAACCTAACAGAATACACAGTTATATGTGTTTGGAGGAATTTAGTAACAGTGACGTCAAAATTAATAAGTGACGAGTATCAATAAACCAATACAAATAGTTTCTGAAAAGAATCCACAGTGTTTTGCATCTCTCATCACCTTGCTGGATTTCCTCACTACCGGATTGTGCGTGGGGACTAGCGTGTGCACTCCATTCGACAGTATTGTATCGGCCACCAATATAAATAGGTGCTTGACTATAGAGCAACACATTGTCATGTGTAAAACTTATTATAAATAGGAATCAACATGTTTGCACACAACATGTTCAAATGTATCCTGGTGAAGTGCTTCCTTTCAGAATTATAATTCACAAGATTGTGAAGAAATTCAAAACCACTGGTTCTGCGGCAAACAAAAAATAAAAGTGTAAACATACATTATTACACAAATATAACTATTTACAACAGAAACTTCACTTATCTTAAGAAAATGATGTAAATTTTTCTTATTAATTGATGAGATCGATTTCATAAACATTTGTTTACATCTTCAGTCCTCAAACAACTTTGTTGTCAACGATACTATCAGTTTTAGTTAATTGATGGAAATTAATCATTTCTCCACACTAGCCATATATAGGCTAAGTTTTTGATAGATAGAAATCCCGGCCATGGCATTGAATTTTTCATGTTGACTCTATCTATCAAAGATACATCGACTCCGTCGATGTCCGGCTGAGGATAGAGGGAAGGCTTCTGAAACTAGTTCCGGGAAAATTTAAAAGTAAGTGTTGTTTAGTGTCATTAATCGACTCCCAATAAATTTAATTTATACAACAACACTGTTTTCAATACTTCCATGAAAGGATTTATACTATCAGTTGTTACTGGAAAAAACACGGTAACAACTGATAGTATCGTTGATGACAAAGTTGTTTGATGACTGAAGATGTAAACAAATTATTAAATTATAGATGAGTCATGTTTATTACACAAATGTTTATGAAATCGATCTCATTAATTAATAAGAAAAATGTACATCATTTTCTTAAAATAAGTGAAGTTTTTATTGCAAATAGTTATATTTGTGAAATATTTATTGTTCCACTGTAGCTAGCTTTATTTGTTATGCAAACAAACATGACATAAGTGACTTTGTGGGTTTGTAGAGTTAAAAGTCCAATTTTCAGAAAATTTAAGTGTTCTTTATTTCCGTAGAAATACACTCTGTTCAATCCTTATGTAACAGAATTACGTCACATACACAATTACAGTCTACCAAGGTCGATGACCACAACAAACAGCTTACTCAACTAACACATCTGTTTACTCCTGTTTACGACTGACTCTTGGCGAGTCATCGCTTCCTTAAATACCTCATTGATAATTTGAGACTGTTCTGTAACAATCAAGAAATCGAATGTTCTATCACCAGACAAAACCTGAACCTTCCAGAAGCATAACTTTATTTGTGATGGCCAGCCTTTTATCTCCGGCTATCTTTATCTGCAGGCTCTTTGTATACACAAGCCGTGCTTATCTCCTGCACCGAACGTTTGGTGCGCGTCGCCGTGACAATATGTTGTTAACAGAGGACAAGTTAGACAACATAGGTGCATGTTGAGCATGCACCAACCTAATCCACGCCAAAATTAGCACAACTGGTGGGAATTTCAGAGTCTTCTGTATGTAGAGCAATTAAATTATCAAAACTTAAACTGTACAAGTGTCCATGCTTTAAAATAATGTGACTTTGTGAGTTCGTAAAATTAAAATTCTAGTTTGCAGAAATTCAAAATGCTCTTTATTTCCATAGAAAGATAGTTTGTACACCCTTTGCAGTAGGTTGACGTACAGTTTGTACACCAACACACTCTCTCGTGGCTTCACCACATGTAAACAAACAAAATAATTCCTTTCAAATCACTACAAACATTCGATTATCAGTTCTCTACTTCTCTCTCACAACTAACTAGCAGCTCTGCTGCACAACTCAATTCACAAGTCCATAGACAATTGCTGGCAAAAACTCACACCACCGTATTTATACACAAAACTTGTCGAAGTAACATGATCTTTCATGATGGCAAGAAAAAGGAAAGAATTATCCAGACTATCTCTTTCTCTTTCCCTCTCGGCAAGCGCTAGCGCACGCAGAGGCATGTGCGAGGCATGGGCACTATCTGTCTCTTTTGCATGTGCCGGCTGTGGCCCTCCGCAAACAATATCTCGCAACAATAAGGTGACCCAGTATTACAAATGTATTATTATGAATTTCATCAGCAAATGATGGTTTAATTGATCTATAGCTTCTGTTCTTTTCCGATGAGGTGTGGTTCCACCTCAGTGGTCGTGTCAACACTCATAACAGTTGGTACTGGGCCTCATCGTGTTCAAGAAATCCCTCATTATGATCAAAAAGTTGGAGTTTGGTGTGCTGTTTGTGCTAGTCGCATAATTGGTCCAATATTCTATGAGCAGATTATAATTGCAGAGAGGTACCGAAAAGACATTTTGAGCCCAGTTTAGCCCTGACAAAAGAAGAGAAAACATATGGGTGGCTTCAACAAGATACTGCTATTGCCGATAGAGCAAAGAAGTCAATGAATAAAATTAGGGAAGTGTTTGAAGAAAGAGTGTTTAGTGCTGGTGTACGGCCCTGATCTAACCGTGTGCGGGGTGATCTGAAAGACAAAATTTACGAGACAAATCCTCATACGTAGGAAGAACTAAAAATATTTGGGAAGTATTACAGAAAATAAAACTGCAGCTGATGTAAGGAAAACAAATTTATGTTGGTTATATTGGTATTATTTCATTCATTCAGAATAATATAGGATTGAGGCAAGGCTGCAAGTTGAGCCTCATAATGTTTAATCTGCTTATAGTTGATATTGTCACAATCCCATTGTTGATCGAGACGGCGCGGGTAACTAGTTCAAAGAGATAAGCAGTGCAGTGTGTAGTTATAAGCTCACCGAAATGGTGGGGGGAAGGAGACGGATTTCTTGAGAGTTCGTCCTTGTTCTAGCCGCGTCTCGATTGAGAAGATTCCGGAATGTGAGTAATCTATAAAAAGAGAGCCCGCCTGCCACAGTGAGTCAGTCGGTAATTGAACTCGCATGCGTGAACAACTGTGTTGTGGTCATTGACCTTGCAAGTTGTATTGTGTATGTGATGTAATCCTGCAACTGTAAAAGTTGACAAAGTGTGTTTTTACGAAAATAAAGTGCAATTTTTGGTGTTTGTAACCTGTACTTTTAATTTCACGAACCCACAGAGTCACAATATTTTAGATGCAATCAGAATGGAAAATAGGCATGTGCCAATAATACTGGGCAACAAAAAAATAATTTTTGAATGTTTCGAGCACTTCATGAGGCAATTCCTACTAATTTTGGGTTGAGAAAAACAAATATGATAATGAAAAATGTTTATTATCTCTAGTTTCTATGATATACACAAGGTGGAAGTATTACATATTAACGGATTGAGAGAAAAGGATACATTTTAATTACATACATGCTAACAACAATGAAAGTGCATTTGATTATTTTAACCGGTAATTACATGCTAAGAGTTCTAAATTGCTGGAAAAATACTTCGCAGATAGTTGTGTCTGAAGAGAATCATGTGGTGGTCTACTGACTTCGTCGTCTTTTAGCTTGCCTCTTGTAATGGAGTTCCGCAGAATCCCCATACAAAGACCAACAGTAATCCGTAAGCATTAGTTCATTCCAACGGCCCTGATATCTTTGTTCCATAACAGAAATGTCCTGATGGAATCTCTCCCCATGTTCGTCACTAACAGCTCCACAACTAGGAGGGAAAAAGTCTAGGTGGGAGTGGAGAAAACGGATCTTAAGGGACATGTTGCAGGAGCACTGTCACCAAATGCTTGTAGTTGTCATCTCTTTTGTTGCCTAAAAATCCATGAACAACACCCTTGAAGGCTTCCCAAGCTTCCTTTTCTTTCCCCTCCAAAATTTGGTCAAATGCAGGATCCTTTACAAGTTCTGTTATTTGTGCTCCGACAAAAATGCCTTCCTTAACTTTTGCATCACTTAAGTTCCAAAATTTCTCTCTGATTGTGTTTTGTTATTTGACAGGTGTGCCAACTCCCCCCAAAAAATTCCCTCGTATTTATAATCTTCACTCTAAAAAATGAAATGTCACTTTATCTTCAAAACAAGAGCTACTCTATCATTTTTATGGTGATTTTTGAATCCAGCAGATGGAAATACATGTAAATTCACTATTTTTAAGCCCGAAACATTGTTGCCCAGCATAATTAATAACAGGGAAATACCTGGGTTGCTATTTGTAGATGATTTAGGAGCAGGAGCTATTTCCAAAGTGGGAATAGATAAAGCAATTTTATAAGGAATGGAGCCTTAGAATTAATGTAAACTAAACCAAAATTATGGAATTTAAGAAAGGCAACAAGTTAAGAGGAGAAATGGTACTAGCACAGAAGAAAAATTGAAGTGGTCAATACATTTAATTATCTAGGAGTACAATTAAGCAGTAAGGGGGGTTGGAAAGAGCAATGTAAATTCACTATTTTTAAGCCCGAAACATTGTTGCCCAGTATAATTAATAACAGTGAAATACCTGGGTTGCTATTTGCAGATGATTTAGGAGCAAGAGCTATTTCCAAAGTGGGAATAGATAAAGCAATTTTATAAGAAATGGAGCCTTAGAATTAATGTAAACTAAACCAAAATTATGGAATTTAAGAAAGGCAACAAGTTAAGAGGAGAAATGGTACTGGCACAGAAGAAAAATTGAAGTGGTCAATACATTTAATTATCTAGGAGTACAATTAAGCAGTAAGGGGGGTTGGAAAGAGTAGAAGAGAATGGCAATGGCAAAAGGTAAAATTGCATTAAAAGCTATTAAAGCATGCATAGATAAATTACCAGGAATGCAAATAAAACAGCTGGAGAGAATTTACACAGCCGTAGTAGAAGCAAAAAAGCTGTATGGGGTTTGGAGGAGCGGGGTGCAAATATGAATGTGATACATTGAAACTTTTGCAAACAAGTTTTGGGCTTACCACGAGCTTCACCAAATGGAGTGGCACAAGCAGAATTGGGAAGACTGGGAACTAGAGGGATAATGGTGGAAAGGGTGTTAAAATATTGGGCGAGAATTAGGAGTTTAGATGAGCAGAATATTCTGCGTCAATGCTTAATAGTACAGGAAAGACTAAATCAGAAAGATTCATGGATAAATAAGATAAAGGAAATAATGTTAAAAATAGGGTTGGGTGTCATGTGGGAAAACCGGGAATCATTTCAAAGTGATTTTGGAAAGAACGGAAGATATTGAAAGGCAAGAAATGTTAGGAAGCTTCAACATGAAAAGCTCACTGGAAATTTATAGAGATGAAAGTAATGTGGAACAGGGAAAAATACTTGATGGGTAGAGTCAACATGAAAAATTCAATGCCATGGCCGGGATTTGAACCACGGATCTCCTGGTTTTCGACCAGTCGCTCTTTACCTTTGAGCTACCATGTCCAATGTGCCTTCCTGACATTAAATACTCCAGTTGACTTGTATATTTTCCCGGTAGACCACTAGGGGCTCTCGCATCCGAGATACACCGTTTGTGGTGACTTACTATTGTAAGTACTTAAGTCCCAGGCTTCATCATTTAACTCTTATTATTTTAGTTAATTGATGGAAATTAATCATTTCTCCACACTAGCCATATATCCACACGTATATCCACACTAGCCATCAAATATCTTAGCCTATATACGGCTAGTGTGGAGAAATGATTAATTTCCATCAATTAACTAAAGGGAAAAATACATTGATATTTGTGATAAAGCAGCAAGAGAAGGCTTTGTGTGGGCCAGAACAGGGGCAGTGGGAAGAGGGAGGAATCTGGAGAAATGCCCATTGTGTCACCAAAGGGATAAAGAATGGCATTTGCTTTTAGAATGTGAAGAAAATAGGTTGCTTAGGGAGAAGTTAGGTAAAAAAAAAAAAGGCAAGGCTACCAAAAGAAATTCAAGCAATGAAGTTAATGAGTGTAAAAACTAGGAAAAATTTAATTGAAATTGGGAACTTTTTGGGCAAAGATAAGTAAATATGACGGAAACGAAGATGAAGTTAATTTAGATAAGATGCCAATAGGGACCCATTAGCTCGACAACCTCAGAGTTTGAGTCTATTGGGCCCAAGGATAACCAGCAACTCAGTGTAGTAATAAATATGTAAATGTGTAATTTGTAATTGAATGGAAATAAAGATTACTTACTTACTTACTTGCTTACTTACTGGTATTATTTCAATGACAAGAAAACAAGTAAAGATGCTAAATAAAGAAAATTAACAAATCTAAATATTTTCCATCACAGATGTACTTACAGCATAGAGACCATGGTCCAGCAGGATTACGTCTACTTCATTTTTCTCTGGGTTCTTTTTAAGCAAAATATTTCCTGGATGTGGGTCGCTATGTACAAAACCCTTGATGAAGATCATTTGTGAATATAGCTGACTTAATTTGTCAGAGACCTCGTAAGGATTGATGCCACGAGACGTGATGTACTTCAGGTCATTTACTTGACCACCTTCTAGAAACTCCATTGTTAGCACTCGTTCTGTTGAGAGTTTCCAATATATCCGTGGTACCTAGAACAAATAATTGTGGCTAATATGATGCAGAAGAAACAGATCATGTAAATATATTTGGGCTTCAAAGTGTGAACCTAATGTATGCATATGTCTACATGTAAGACATTCATAGAATTCACACCAGCCCATTGTTTACAAGCAAAGTCTCCTTCAAACAAACTTGCTCTTCTTGTATAATTGGTAAATCTTAAGAAATAGATGATAACTTAATACACAAAAAAGTATCTGACTGGATCATGTTAAAGCAAATAATTTATGACAAATACAATTATTTCTGCCATGAACTATTTCTAAGATATTTTTTTGTTATTGATGCACATTTTCAAACATTTATGCCCGACTTCACTAACAGATGTTAAGACTTAACACGGGTTTAACAATAGTTATCACAAAAATGCATTTCACTAAGTGTTAGCTTAACACACGTGTTAAATTTCTTGTTAAACTAACAAGTCCAATTACTGATGTTAAGTCATTAACAATTGTAAATGGTCAAGATGGCGGGTGTGAACGCAGCTGTTGATGTCAATTTGCTATATTAAAACCATGTAAATGGCATTCGTATTAGACTACGGCCCATGAGGAGAAATTATTTTGAGGAGCTATCAGAAAAAATTTTTCTACAAAAGTATAGACTGTCCAAACAAGTTGTTATGAAGGTTACTGCGGAAGTACAAGAGAGGTTAGAACATGCATGGAAAGGAATATGCCGATCTCGCCTTTGCTTCAAGTATTAATAACTTTTCGATTTTATAATTCACTGAATTATGTGGATAATACACTGTCCACCTCCTGTCTTGAAACATTCAAGTCACTCGTCACTTTTCCTTCGCTCTTTGTTTTAAATTTACGTAATACTGAGTTAGAACAAGCATCGAAAGGAATATGCCGATCTCGCCTTTGCTTCAAGTATTAATAACTTTTTGATTTTATAATTCACTGAATTATGTGGATAATACACTGTCCACCTCCTGTCTTGAAACGTTCAAGTCACTCGTCACTTGTCCTTCGCTCTTTGTTTTAAATTTACGTAACACTGAGTTAGAACATGCATCGAAAGGAATATGCCGATCTCGCCTTTGCTTCAAGTATTAATAACTTTTTGATTTTATAATTCACTGAATTATGTGGATAATACACTGTCCACCTCCTGTCTTGAAACGTTCAAGTCACTCGTCACTTTTCCTTCGCTCTTTGTTTTAAATTTACGTAATACTGAGTTAGAACAAGCATCGAAAGGAATATGCCGATCTCGCCTTTGCTTCAAGTATTAATAACTTTTTGATTTTATAATTCACTGAATTATGTGGATAATACACTGTCCACCTCCTGTCTTGAAACGTTCAAGTCACTCGTCACTTGTCCTTCGCTCTTTGTTTTAAATTTACGTAACACTGAGTTAGAACATGCATCGAAAGGAATATGCCGATCTCGCCTTTGCTTCAAGTATTAAAAACTTTGCAATTTTATAATTCACTGAATTATGTGGATAATACACTGTCCACCTCCCGTCTTGAAACGTTCAAGTCACTTGTCACTTGTACTTCTTCGCACCTCATTTTAAATTTACGTAATACTGAAGATGTTTCGTGAATGACACATACATTTGAATTAAATTTGTTTCCAATTTTTTTTCCATGTGACATTTTTCTCTTTTACATTCACTGCATCTGTCCTATTTTCCACGATATCCTTATACTTTGTCACCAATTTAATCAACAATTCTTTCTCCATCGATGAGAAATTTATTTCACGGCTTTTGTTTACAATTATATTTATTCGCCATTTTTTTAGCCATGTGCAGACAAAAACGAAAACAAAAGCACATCACAGTACATTCAGAAAATAATATGACTCATCCGTAGCCTTCTATAGCTGTAATATTTACAAGTCTCTTGGCGTTAACACGTGTTTGTTAACATTTTCAGAAAATAGGTTGGTGAAATACAAGAAATTTAACAGTTACAATTGTTACGTTACATTTGTTAACGTCGATTTTAACATCTGTTGGTGAAATCGGGCATTAGTGGTGCTAAGCCCTGTTTGATTTTTGCCACGGTCATGCACAATTTCAAACCAACCAAATAATGATATACTTTGTAAAACTCTATTGTTTTAGACAATGGCATCCTCTATACTTAGTATAGCGTGTAAACAAGTAATGATTAACAATAAATACAAATGATAGATAGATAGGAATATACAATATTCATGGCTTCGTCAAATTTGTACCCATAAGAATAATACATTTCTTATGAGTAATACAATTATGAATAATACAATAGTAATTAAATAATACAATAGTAGTTAAATAATACAATAGTGATTAAAGTAATGCAGTAGTAATTAACAGAATAATAATACAAATAGTAATTAAGAATAATGCAACTTAGGTCACATAATAGTTTAATGTATTACATTTTTAAGAACTAGGCTGTAAGAGACATAATTTTTACCAAGAAAAAAATCAATATTTACTTTATTATTTAATTTTACTTCTTAGAAACTCATCTGTTGTCTGTGACATTACTTTTAGTAGGATATTTTTTACAGCTTTTCTGAATATTACAAGTATCACCTCCGAAGTTGCACAGGTATTTATTCACAAACATCATTTTAGGAAGCATTGATATGTTGATCATGTTTTAAGTATTCTTCCACTGAATAATAGCAACCTTCTCTTAAAAATGATTTTACAGTCAGTTTAAACCTTTTTTCCGATGTTATACTTTTAATGCCATCGGGTAGTTTGTTATATAATAATACTGCTTTATGTTCGAAGCTATGTGTGAATAAAGTTGTATTGTGGCTTATAATGCGTAGATCTGATTTACTTCTTGTATTATGTGTATGTATCTGCGAATTTGTTTCAAATTGAGCAAGTACAATTCTTGTCCTAACTAGAGCTTCATATATATACACACAGGGTAATGGAAGTATTTTTAGTAGTTTAAAATATGGTTTACAGCTGGTGGTGAAAGGAATATTTACTATATAACGAATAGCCCTTTTCTGCAGTCTAAATATTTTTGATACATCTTTAGCATTTCCCCAGCTAAGTATACCGTAAGACATTACAGAATGAAAATAAGCAAAATAAATAATTCTCAACACATTTGTGTTTACAGACTCCCTCATTGATTTAATAGCGAATGTAATTCTGCTTAGTTTCAATTCTAGTTGCTGAATTTGTTTTTCCCATTTTAAATGTTCATCTAACCATATTCCTAGAAATTTGGTATTTGATTCATAGAGTAGTGATTTATTCCCTAAATAAAGAAAGTAATGAGTCGGTAATTCGAATTACCAACTCATTACTTTCAAATGTTAAATACATCACTGTTTCTAACCTTTTGCTTCAAATAACAAACGATACGTTTTTGTAAGAATAACTTGCAGAAAAGTGAGTGTAGAAAATCCTGTAATGCAACATATCACGTTTCCATATGCATTTTCTGTGCAGTAACAACTGTTTTTCTACTCCACACTATTCTCAATGAAGAAGTGAGAGCTTCTTTACAAGTATATTCTTTTAGAGTTTTAAGTGTTTGTATTTTACTACACAAGTTTTGTAAATCCATTTTAGCTTTTTAAAACTGAAATGATAAAGTGTGTACAGCCTGCACCTATCAGAAAGGACAGTGCATTTTTAGCTGTAAAAAATTATAAAAATCTATTAAACAATTTACAACATTAACCAGTATATACCAAGAAATCCAAAATCATAGGAACTGACTGTGAAGTGTTTGTCTATCCACAACCTTGACGCTCGTTGCCATCTACTGCTATCATAAAAAGGCACAGATAAAATCATGCATCTTTTTTAAAACTACTTTTAAAGGACAAGAGTGAATCGAGGCTCTCATCATCAGCTGGAACTCGACTCATATACTTATATTAAGAACAACAGTGTCAACCCAAAACAACACCAACATGCCATTTTCAACAGTTTAATCTTTTGGATGATCAACTTTCCACTAAACAGAGAAGATTATCTAGTAGAATACCTACACATAAAAAAAGTAGCTATGTCCAGCGGTTTCAACCCAAATTTAGTGGACAAAACAGTTAACAGACTCAACAAGACTAAGAAAAAAAAAAAAAAAAAAAAAAAAACACCGCCCTTGAACCTACAGGAGCAAAAGAGAACAAAAATTTAAAACATTTACCTTCCATCCATCAGCCTATAATAAATTCCAAAAAATCTTCTCAAAACACAACATAATTCTTGCACCTCAAAATAGGTTTAATATCAGAAATTTGGAAACCACTACAACTTGCACTAATCGAGTAACCAGCTGATGATGAGAGCAAAAGCTCTCGAAACATGTCCTGTGAATAAACAGTGTGAGTGAAGCAATGTGTCAATATCTTCTCGATTCACTTTTATGCTAATTTGTGCTTCACTGTCCCTACACTTCTTTCAAGTTTATACTTTGCATGCAGAGGTAAGCTGCCAACAGTCAAAGAAACACAATACCACACTTGCACATTCAGCTCTACACTGACGCCGTCTGCACAGCTGTTTCATGAAGGTCTCTACTAACATCATCCAGAGTGAGAACCGTGTACTACGTCTACGAGTGGCAGCGCCCTCGGAGTCCGGTTTCTTTTGGGTCCCTCCTCGTATATGTACAACCAGTATTGGGCTGATCACTCATCCCAGAATCTCTCTGATCAGGAAACTTCTGATCCTCAACCCATTGCCTACGAGCCTTGAGGTTGCTTGGTTCAGAAGGCCCTATGTTCCACTTACAGGAATTCATTCATATATGTACAACAGTTAGTAATGTTGTTTCATGTACACAGAGAAAAAGCAAAGCAAGAGTAATTGCACCTCACTGCCGTTCACTTTAATAGCATCTACTTCACCCATATCAAATTAATATCTAAACAGTTATCTACCTTAAGCCAAGAGAAATGTTTGAACATTGTAGCAACTTTCTCTGCATTGTGACCTTCCTCCAGAAAATTCAGCTCCCGTGGAATGTTGCGTTTTGTTTCATCCACCAACCACTGGAACTGAAAGTCTGGAAATGCCCAAGAGACTAGCTTTACCAACACCTGCAACAAGCAGTAAATTAGTGTTAAACTTTGATTCTTATCTTGTTATTTGACAAAGCAATTTTTCAACAGAATGTATGCCAAAATTTGTATTACAACTTTATGGTACAGAGTAAAAACAGGGGTACAAACACTTTTACAATCCTCCCCAGAACTTGGCTTACAGTTTATTTTCCACAATCCATTCAATTTTTGGATGGAATGGTAATAAACTACTGTATAACAAGTGGCATCACTTTCAAGCCTGTCAACGATTTTCAGCATCTCGTTTATTGATTTATGATTACATTTCCCCAATGATATTATAGGTTCACAAATGACCTAATGGTACATTAGTGATGTGTTCTCAATACAAATATGACTCAATAAGTCTTTTAAGATGCAATAATTTTTATCAAATTATTGAAGATGTTTACATGACTGGTATTCCTAAGAAATTTCTGTTGTACTGTCTGTGCAAAAATAAAATGGAGCAATCTGCTTTCTTTTTCTTTATTTTTAAAGGATGCTTGTCTGGATTAAGCGAAATTCAGTTTAAGTGGTCCAGATTAACAAGGTTTTGAATGGATAGTCAACATGAAAAATTCAATGCCACAGCTGAGATTTGAACCACGGATCTCCTGGTTTCCGTCCAGTCGCTCTAACCCATTGAGCTACCATGGCCAACGTGCCGTCCTGACATTAAATTCTCCATTTGAATCATATATTCACGGTAAACCACTAGGGGCTCTCGTTTGTGGCGACTTACTATCATAAGTACTTGAGTCCCAGGCTTCATCATTTAAGTCTTATTATTTTAGTTAATTGATGGAAATTAATCATTTTTCCACACTAGCCGTTTTTATACGCTAAGGTTTTTGATGGATAAATTTGAATCTGTGGTTCAAATCTCGGCCGTGGCATTGAATTTTTCATGTTGACTATATCCATCAAAAACCTTAGCCTATAAAAACGGCTAGTGTGGAGAAATGATTAATTTTCATCAATTAACTAAAATAAGGTTTTGAATCTTTTGAGACCACCTGAAGTCAAAAGAAGCCCTATTAGAAAAAGATCTCTGCAGCCTGAAAACAACATAACTCTAAAACAAAAGCTTGGATAAACACCAAACTTAGTATTTTGAAAGGAAGAATCAGAACTGAAAAACTCAATGTCATAGCTGAGATTTGAACCATGGATCTTCTGCTCTACAAATCATACTTAGTGTTTAGTTTTGGTATCTTCTGCAACGCCAAATATTAATAACAATAACACTAATAAATAAATAAAAAAAATAAGAAGAAGAGGAAGAGGAAGAGGAAGAAGAAGAAGAAGAAGAGGAAGAAGAAGAAGAAGAAGAAGAAGAAGAAGAAGAAGAAGAAGAACAGACTTACAAAACAAATATTACAGTATCATCCTAAAGGTAGGAGATCGGTGGGCAGACCCAGGAAACGATGGCTGGAGGACTTCGAAGGCGGAACAGGCACTTGATTGCCTATGCCATGAAGTGGAGAAGGAGAAGGAGAAGGAGAAGGAGAAGGAGAAGGAGAAGGAGAAGGAGAAGGAGAAGGAGAAGGAGAAGGAGAAGGAGAAGGAGAAGGAGAAGGAGAAGGAGAAGGAGAAGGAGAAGGAGAAGGAGAAGGAGAAGGAGAAGGAGAAGGAGAAGGAGAAGGAGAAGGAGAAGGAGAAGGAGAAGGAGAAGGAGAAGGAGAAGGAGAAGGAGAAGGAGAAGGAGAAGGAGAAGGAGAAGGAGAAGGAGAAGGAGAAGGAGAAGGAGAAGGAGAAGGAGAAGGAGAAGGAGAAGGAGAAGGAGAAGGAGAAGGAGAAGGAGAAGGAGAAGGAGAAGGAGAAGGAGAAGGAGAAGGAGAAGGAGAAGGAGAAGGAGAAGGAGAAGGAGAAGGAGAAGGAGAAGGAGAAGGAGAAGGAGAAGGAGAAGGAGAAGAAGAAGAAGAAGAAGAAGAAGAAGAAGAAGAAGAAGAAGAAGAAGAAGAAGAAGAAGAAGAAGAAGAAGAAGAAGAAGAAGAAGAAGAAGAAGAAGAAGAAGAAGAAGAAGAAGAAGAAGAAGAAGAAGAAGAAGAAGAAGAAGAAGCAACTGTTGATTTTTCTATTTGTTTAAAAACTATACTAACAGAACTCCAAAAGAACATAAAATATAAACAAACAGAAAAATAAAATAGAAAAATTGGCAGTTGCTTTTCACTTCTGGAATGAGAGCCACCACATTGGAGAGGAGATTGAATTACTGAAACCATTAATAACAAAATTACAGTCCACATATTTTAAATTTTGATGTGTTGTCATGAGTGGGCTCATGCACTTAAGTAGGAAATATTCTAAGAGGATATTAACCCTTTCACCGATATGGACGTCATATGACGTCCAAGTTAAAGTGCCCCAAACCGATATGGACGTGTATAGACGTCCTGCGCATACATGCATTTAATGCTCATTTAACGCCAATTATTTTAATCTTGCTGTTTTACAATAAATTTAAATTAGTTCTATAAGGAATGTAAACGTATTCTTAAAGGTTTCTTTTTGAATTGTACACCTCCAAACCTGGATAAACACCCAAGGGCACATCTGCAGATTCACACCAAATAATATTGGTTTCCTTGCGAACTTCTTTTTCGCAACACACTACACATTTTCGAAATGGTTACAAGTTTTTTGGGTGTGGGTGGTATACTTTTAGGAAAGTGTTTTCTCTCAAGTATGAGGGATGATGTGTGAATTTTGCTACCCCCTAGTATAAAGAGGCCTCTGAGTATTATAATACTCAATTAGGTTACGAGCTCTTTATACGCGCAAGTACAGGTAGATGAATGTCTTTTACAGCTCTGAAAATTACTGAACAACTGTGCATAGTTACATCCAGTGGTATAAAAATACTTTTTTTTAACCTTTTAACTGTTTTCCGTAAAGAGGGATAGCGAGGGATAGCTGGTAATAGCCTATCCGTATGACCCATATTTGACCCGCCATTTCCCCAAACAATGGAGTAGCTAACATGCCAGCTGTAGACCAGTACACGTCACTGCTACGTATGTCCTAAAGATCTCCTTCATAATCGTACAACAAATAATCCAGATTTTCTACAGTAATATCAGAAGCCTGTATGCATCATACGCAAGGTAATTTATTTGCTACATTACCGGGATAAGCCATGGTTAACATTGAAATTTAACAATTTCAAATGTGCCATACATTTAGCTCTTGATAGCTACAAGAAATCATTCTGGACAAAGAGAGAGAGTATAAATGCGAAAACTGCTGCATAAGGCTACTAGAAACCTTGGTTGAGAAACACTGTAATAACAGATGCTGACAGAGTTTTCATTCCAGTGTGTGAGCGTGTGACGCAACATATTCTCGTCATATTATCGCTTGGCATAGCATAAATAAACTAAACTTGAACCTGAGAAGTTGCTTGCGTAGCTATACATACATACTATGGCTCGTATACACACAAAACAAAATGATTCACATATTAGGCGCGTTCGGCACAAAGAATGGCTTTTGCTACAGTGAAACAAATTAGTGAAATTTCAACAATTTATTAATGTAGTCTCTACTTTATTGTTACTGTAGATTTATACTGCCTTTAATGAGTTTTAAACCAGTTTTTGTTTCGTTTAAATAACTTAATAAATACGGAAGATACGGAATTGTATTTATGATGCATTTTTACAGCATTTAACAATTTAAATGTCCTGTTCTGTTTATTGGGTATCCGTTTCCGGTCGCTGAAGGGTTTAAATGGCCATCGGCGAAGCGGTTAAGATAAATTACAAGAGGTTCACGCGACAGCTGACTGTAAAGATGGTGTGGTCAGTCGCCAATCAGCTGAAGATTGGATTGGGATGGTCCAGAAAACGTTCCCATTTTTAATAGTTGGCTTGAGTGAAGTTTTAAGTCTTAATAAAATATGACTCAATAAGTCTTTTAAGATGCAATAATTTTTATCAAAACACCACATATTTAAGATATTTACATAAGTAAAATGTATATTCAAAGTATATAATTGAAAGAAGCGTAGAGACAGTAAAGCACAAGTTAGCATAAAAGTGAATCGAGAAGATATTGTGACTTTGTGGGTTCATAGAATTAAAAGTCCAAGTTGCAGAAATTTCAAATGTTCTTTATTTCCATTGAAATGCACTCTGTTCTATTCTTACAGTAGTCACATTACGTCACATACACAATTACAATCTACCAAGGTCGTTGTTCACTTTCCAAACACACCAGTTTCAATTACCGCTCTCTCATTTCAACTCTGTTTACAACTGTCTACGACTACTCACTGGCATGTCACAATCTCTTATATATACCTCCATTGATAATTTCTAGACTGTTCTAAAAAAAACAAGAAACCGAATAATCTCTATCAATCAAGATGTCACTAGAAATTTTCATTTATCTCTGTTTCGGCAGACCTTTATCTCCATGCTGCCTATCAGTTCCCCCCGCCCCTTTTTTTTGTAATTTACGTCCTCCAATATTAAGTCATATCGGATAATGAATGGAATGGGTGAAATGATGCTCAAATGTGTCCAGGGTCCATAGAGCTTAGAGTTACCCGACATTTGTCTTTCAGGATAAGGGAAAACCCCGGAAAAACCTTATCCAAGTAACTCACCCTGACCGAGATTCGAACTCAGGACCTCTTGAACGTGAGGCAGACATGCTACCACCATGCTACCGAGGCGGGCTCAGTTCCTTTGTGTGCACAAGAAACGCTATTGCTATAACAGTTCGCGACAATACTGACACATTGCTTCTCGATTCACTTTTATGCTAAAATGTATATCATGACTTCTCTGGGAGTGCTACACAAAATATAATTTGTAATAGAACTTTACTTATTTTTAAGGAAATTGATGAAAACTTCCTTAAAGAAAAGTGAAGTTTTGTTACAAATAATTATAATTTGTGTAGTATTTGTTGCTTCACTGTTGCTAGCTTCTATTTGTTTACATATTCTCTGGGAGTAGTCCGAATACTTTGTGAAATCCTCTGCAAAGTAAGTGAATACTGTTTAAGTGTAGTTTGTAGAAGAGAAATAGTTTCACTGAGTACCATTCATTCAATGTACATAAAGTGTAGATATTTTCTTTTTCAACATCACAGGAAATTCTGAAATATATTTTTTTAACACAATGTACATTCACTCAATTCAAATTCTAAAATTTTGGGGTTTAAATTAGTTCCCTAAATAGCAGTATTCATAGCATGTGCTATGAAAGCACATTCACAACTTGCATACCTCCATGGTCTTCATGTCCACAAGTGAATTGCCTCGTACATAGGGATGTTGTACCTTAACAGCAACAACTGTCCCATCCTTAAGCTTTGCTTTGTGGACTTGTGCCAAAGATGCAGCCCCCAATGGTTCTGTTTCCATTTCTATAAACAACTCCTTTGGCTGAAATCACACAGAAATTTCATTTGCATTACATACTAGATATTGACATATTTTGGATGATCACATCTTTTCATGAACTTAGCACAGATGACAAATATGTCTGGAACATTTGTTTTTCCACATTTGTTGCAGCCAACTCAACCTACCCACCTCTTTTGTTGTTTTTGTAGCCTACAGGCACTACTCATATAATAAACTTTTAACGTTTTTATTACTACAGATGAGAACTATAGTGATATTTTAGTTACCATGTAGTCTTTCCTTACTTTTTATTTCTTAATATGCATTTAATTGGCTCATTATATTAACATATCATAAAAACACATATCCACAATATCAAAATTCTGTTAACCCACATTCATAAAGCATAAATAGATGCAAGCACAATTTCAGAAATTCTAAAGCTCAATATTAAAATTATAGACATATCACTACAGGTAAAACACAAGATAAACAAAAATTTTACACCAGGTAAATTTTGTCCACATGATTATAATTATAAGAACAGAAAATATTGCTAAAAAATGAAACCTTTTTAAATCACTTCTTGAACTGTAAAAACACTTAAGCTTCACTTACATTTAAAAATTAGGAGATGTTTCAAGAACCCCGCGTCCTCATCGTCAGCTGATGTTCAACTTCAGGTGACCGCCTCCCTCTCCTGGCGCTGTTCAGTGAGTTGAATGACGTCATCTACTATCAGTATTTCAAAGTTCATGGCTCTCTTTTTATTCTTCAAAATGTGTATATTTTCCCAAACTGTTAATTCCCAATACTTTTTTGCCGGTATCAAAAGTTTTATGTCTTTGGAAATATTATGCTTTTTTGACCAGAAATGATGGGCTATGGCTGATTATCTGTCTGTTTGTATTTTATACATCTCATGTGTTTTTTAATTCTTGTTTCTAGGTTTCTTTTTGTTTTTGCAATATATATTTCGTGGCAATCCTCACATCTTACACTATAAATTCCTGATAGTTTGTTGGTTGGACTTGTGTTTTTGAGCTGGTGATTTAGTATGTTTCTCAAGTTGTATTTGTTATGTGGTACTAATTGTATATTAAAGTGACAGAAAATGTTTTTAAATTTATTAAAAGGCTTAGGATGATATGTGAATTTGCAATATACTTTCTTTAGATCATCAGCCATTCACAATTGCAACATATTGGCTGATTTGTTTATGAGTTATTTGGAAACATGGGTGACAGAAGCATTTCTGCACATTTTTTAAGATGGTTTCGTTATGTGGATGACATATTTGCCATAATACCAGAAAAGTTAGCACAGGATGCGTTAAAATTATTGAATTTACAAAACCAATCTAAAAGTTCACTACTAAAATAGAAAAACATGGATGGTTACCGTTTTTGGATTTCAAAATTATGAGAAAAGGAGACAAATTAGAATTTGGCATATATAGAAAATCAACACATGTGGATAACTACATTAAAAACAATAACTCCAACCCAAAAGAACACCAATATGCAGTATTTCGCAGTTTAATCCATGGATTAGTGAACATTCCTTTGACTATGGAAGAATATAACAAGGAAGTAGATCAAATTAAATATGTTGCAATTGTGAATGGCTTTGATCCAAAATTTATTAAAAAAAGTGATAAACAAACATCAAAAAGATGGAAAACCATCAAGGACATTAGCACTTTAAAAGCTCATGACCCAAAGAAAATATATTGCAAATTCACTTATCATCCTAAGGCTTTTAATAAATTTAAAAACATTTTCCGTCAATTTCATATACAATTAGTACCACATAACAAATACACCATGAGAAACACACTAAATCAGCCGCTCAAAAACACAAGTCCAACCAACAAACTATCAGGAATTTATAGTGTAAGATGTGAGGATTGCCACAAAATATATATTGCAAAAACAAAAAGAAACCTAGAAACAAGAATGAAAGAACATATGAGATGCATAAAATACAAACAAACAAATAAATCAGCCAGAGCCCATCATTTCTGGTCAAAAAATCATAGTATTTACAAAGACATAAAACTTTTGGTACCGGCAAAAAAGTAGTGGGAATTAACAGTTTGGGAAAATATACACATTTTGAAGAATAAAAAGAGAGCCATGAACTTTGAAATACTGATAGTAGATGACGTCATTCAACTCATTGAACAGCGCCAGAAGAGGGAGGCGGTTACCTGAAGAACTAGTTGAACATCAGCTGGCGATGAGGACGCAAGGTCCTTAAACATGTCCTAATTTTAAACGTAAGTGGAGCTTAAGTGGTTTTACAGTTCAAGAAGTGGTTTAGAAAGGTTTTATTGATGAAGCTCCACTGTTTATAAATACTTCTACTTATAGTTTTATTAGAAAATATTGCACTTCACCCAAAAATTTGATAACTAATTTCATAGGAAAAATGCATTTTAAGGCTACCTAAACATCTCCTCATCAAAGAAAGGTAAAAAAGAAGCAGCATTTTAGTAAAAGATAGATGATGTACAATCTGTGCTTGCATGTGAGCATGGATGTGTTAAGTGTGTAACCGAGGAAATGTTTTAAAAGTTAGTGAGGTAGTGTAAACATAATCAATATTCAATAAAGTAATTAACATCAATGTTCAAACATTTCCAATTATTAATGAACCAAACTTAATACTTAAGTTCAGTGTTTACCAAGAATGCGACACAAAGATGTTCAGCAAAACCCTCCTACCACAAACTACTCCTTAGATAAAAAATTTTGTATTTTGTATTTTCTCAAAAACGGCTGACAAATTTTATTAAAATATCAAATATGTTTAACACACTTGTACTTATAAATAAAACAAATACCTTGAATTTTATAGGAACAAAGTTCTCTCATTCTCAATGATTGCCAAAGAGGTGTTGGAACTGTCCAGAGCAGCATCAGGTGAAGTAGCCTTAGTAGAATTACGTAAAACCAAAAGAAAAGGCATATTAATGGAGTTTTAAAATTTTGGTATAAATGAGGAAAGATGATGAAATCCTAAAGGTATGTATGAATCAACAAAAGAAAAGATGAAGTAGGAAAAGCTGGTGGGCTGAGGCGGAAAGAACTGTGGAAGAAACAGAAATGGGCGATTTATGGAGACTAGAAAATAGGAATGTAGAAGGTTTTTGGAAAATACTTCGAAATACGGTGGAGGATATTGTCACGCGACATGCACAGAAAGTTCGGTGCAGAGAGATAAGCGTGGCTTGTGTACACAAAGAGCTTGCAGTTAAAGATAACTGGAGATAAAAGGCTGGCCGTCACAGATAAAGTTACGCTTCTGGAAGGTTCGGGTTTCATCTGGCGATAGAACATTCGATTTCTGGATTGTTACAGAACAGTCTCGAATTATCAATGAGGTATTTAAGGAAGCAACGACTCACCGAGAGTCAGTTGTAAACAGGTGTTGCAACAGGAGTGTTATATACAGTGGAAATTGAGTAAGCTCTTTGTTGTGGTCTTCGACCTTGGTAGATTGTGATTGTGTATGTGACGTAATTCTGTTACGTAAGGATTGAACAGAGTGTATTTCTACGAAAATAAAGAACATTTAGAATTTCTGCAAATTGGACTTTTAATTCTACGAACCCACAAAGTCAAATATAGAAAAATAAGAAATATGGGGAGGGCTAGAAAACAGAAGATGATTGAAATTTTATAGGTTAATAAAACGAGAATGGAGAAGAGAAAGATATATAGACTAATGTAACAGATAGGAGAGGAAAGGAATTGCTTGGATTAGAACAGGATCAATGTTTTTAAGAGGTCTAAGAATTAAAATGTAGAAATATGTGAATTATGCGGAGAAACAGAAAGTGCAGCTCATATTTTGATAGTGTGAAGAGTTAGCAGCATGGAGGCAGGAAGTATGGAAGAAGAAATGAGAAAATATGCAAAGCGAGCTAATAGCCATAAAAATGGTTAAGGGGTAAAAATGAAAATAGAAATATAGGCAACATTATACAAATAAAAATATTTGCTACTAAGGCTTCACTTATCTTAAGAAATTGGTGTTGATACTTCTTTTCAAATGGAAATTGATTTCGCAAACAAATTGCTTGCGTCCTCAGTTTACAGATAAACTCTGTTGTCAAGGATACCAGTTAACATGCCTTTCTTATGTTTTTTTTTATTATTACCAACATCTGAAAACGAAACAAACCTAAAAATAGAATCAAACAGCTGGTATTTCAAAATTCATCGTGCGGTGTTTATTTTTTAAAATAAATACCTTTTCCCACACTATTAATAAAATGGTCCTATAGATTTAATAGTGTGGGAAAAGATATTTATTTTAAAAAATAAACATCGCGTAGTAAATTTTGAAACACCAGCAGTTGATTCTATTTTTAGGTTTGTTTCGTTTTCAGATGTTAGTAATACTAAAAAAACATAAGAAAGTCATGTTAACTGGTATCCTTGACAACATAGCTAATCTGTGAACTGAGGACGCAAGCGATTTGTTTGCAAAATCGATTTCCATTTGAAAAGAAGTATTAACACCAATTTCTTAAGATAAGTGAAGCCTTAGTAGCAAATATTTTTATTTGTATAATATTTATTGCTTCACTGTAGCTAGCTTCATTTTCTACGTAATCTATAGGGAACATGTTTTGGAAAGCTAAAGAGAAATGGATCAGAAAAGTAAAGAGTGGGAAAGAAAATATATGGGACAAGGGGAAACGGCAAGTGAGAGTAGAGGATAGAAGGGTGACTATGCTACTCAGCAAGGCTAAAAGGCCTGGGACTTTCTTCTTTTTTGCAATTTACGTCCTCCAACATTAAGTCATATCGGACGATGAATGAAATATGTGAAATGATGCTCAAATGAGTCCGGGGTCCATGGAGCTTAGGAGCTTAGAGTTACCTGACATTCGTCTTTCAGGATAAGGGAAAACCCCGGAAAAAAGGCCTGGGAGCCAAGTAGGCTGAGCTAGGAGGGTTAATAAGGGAAATGGCACCATAATTTATACAACTAGAATAAGGAATATGTATGCATTGTAGATAAAATATTGTAAATAGCAAGTTGTATAATAAATTCAAAAATTAATTCTGGATGACGTTTGTGTAAGTGGTAAACTGTAAGAGATAAAAAAAATCCTACAACACAAAAAATGCAGTTCCTGTTAAAGCCAAGAAATTAAGCAAAATAAATGTTTTCGTGGAATTAATAATTTCCAAAATATTTCTTGTTGTGGTTTTAATTTTTTAATACTAGTTGACTATGATATGAGAGCACTTCTGTTTTCTTAACATCTTCAACATTGCCAGGGCTAAGCATGAGAGGGTAGTGAGGGGTAAAGAGATTGTAGTAATGCAGTTACACAATGAAATGGCTCAACTAAACAGTAAATGAAACTTGGAACAGTTGTGTAATTGCTGAGTTCCTTGTTCCAATTAATCCATTCATATGCTGACAGACTAGTATTTAAACTTTTCCCACCTCGAAGATCGCTACTTATCTTTTCATCACGGTCTTGTAAAGAGTGTGAAATTTCAAAGCCATCATAAGCAACTTGCTCTTTAAAACTCTACTGCAGCACCTACTGTATCCTTCAATGAAATGTTCAAATATAAACTGAAGGCTTATCTGGATAAACAAGAACTAGAATAATAAGCTTTGTAAGAATAATCTGTACAAGAGTGAATAGTGGTCTAAAAATATATTTCAAAATCCCAATGCAACAATTTTGGATAGAATGCAGTATTTTAAGTAAAATATTCTGGTTATAGAAAAAGTAAACATTCTAAAACAAAGACAAAATTAGAAAACTAATCTCAAGAAAACTGAAAAAGTTGCAGCATTTGTCACCTACATCTTGTTTAAGATCCTCACGTAGAACCCTGTAAATTTCTTCAATAGTTGAGCATGGTGCATGACTATGTAGGATCTTCATTGTGTCCACATACTCTGGGGGCACCAGATAATCCAGTGCCCCAATATGCTGCCCAACCTTGATGTACACTCCACGATTTTGACAGCAGAGCTCAAGCAACTTCTCAGCAGCCTGCCTGTGTACCTGAAAAACATTCAGTACGTGGTGACACAATCAGCTTCTGGGCTACCAGCTTTACGACACAGATTATTTTACCATGCAATTTCAACTTATCAAATCATTAATATAATTTTGAGTCGAACTAATACTCAATGCTCCACTCATTGCTAGTATTTACCTAGAATGTGTTTCGTTAGGATCTTCCAAACATCATCAGCTGTTGTCGACTAATGGACGTCGCTATCAAATCATTCTTAACATATTAAAATACACTCTAAGAATTATAATTCTCTAAATATTTATTGGGAAGCACAGAAATGCATTCATTTTGCATTATCAGCAGTGATACTAACTGTAAGAACAACATGTAAATGTGTCAGTTAGGGTGGCTTAGTTAGGCCCTGACTTACTGATCCCAAATCAAGGGTTCAAAAGCAACCCAGACCAATGCTTTTTAAGTGTGTTTAAAGCTGACAACTCCACATCCTCTATGAAGGAGAATTGCTTTCTAACTGAATATTTTGGTACCACATGCTCAAACCGATCGGAAACTGTGATCAACGTAGATGAAAGTTGCCGATCCAAGTCCTCTCCAGAGGATTTCTCAGAAGATGCCCTCAGAGGAGATGGTTGCATTTTATGCTGGTTTATGTTCTTGGCACTAGTCTTATTATTCTCCCTCAGGAAGTTGATTCTTTATATGTGGCCTTGAACTTCTTAGGCGATGCATTATATATTACTGGTTTACATGTTCTTGAAGTAGATCCTTTCAGCAGTGATGGCTGAATCGTTCTTCTTAGGACTGGACTTAGTAGGTGTGCTCACTGTTGTTCGTGCTGGTGTCTGCTGCTTTGACTGTGATCTGGTATAATTATTCTTTCCATAATTATTGCCCCGTTTAAGTCACTAGTTACTGTTGCATTTTCATATCTAAGTACTGGCTTAGCTGCAACTGTACTATAAGCAACGGTCCTAGAGACATAAGGCTGACAAATATGTAAGAGCTCTCCAATCTCTGAAATCATTAAGTTTAAGGGAAGATACAGTTTTGTTCATCCAGTAGGGTGGATATATTTAGTAGATTTTAATAAGAATAAGAAATAAACATATAAAATATAAACATAATAATACTCTGAATAGATAGAGTCAACTTGAAAAGTACAATGCATTGGCTGTGATTTGAACCACGGATCTCCTGGTTTCCATCCAGTCCCTCTTACCCATTGAGCTACCATAACCAACGTGCCATCCTGACATTAAATTCTCCAATGGACTCACATATATTTTCCCGGTAAACCACGAGGGGACTCTCAATATTATTTGAGATTTTAGGTAATAAAGTTGAAACTGTAAGCTGTTAAACCGTTTAGCAAACAATAAGCACATGGTAATACAGGGTGTCCCAATTGAATTGCCCTATTTTCACTTCAGTATTTCTGCCAAACTATTTCAGATATCGAAATGAACTAAACTTTACTAATACATATGACTCATCAAGTTTGTAGACAAAAATCAAGAAGGTTCTATCACTTCCACATGAGCCCCACCAGTCACACGAGGGATATCCAGGTGATGGTCGAGCTCCACCCATATGCGTTGAAGCATTTCAGGAGTGATGGTTGCAACAGCATTCCGAATGTACTCACGCAGTTGGCAAATAGTCACTACTTTTGTTGCATACACCCTGTCCTTGACATACCCCCACAAAAAGAAGTCCAGAGGTGTTATGTCAGGCGATCTTGGTGGCCATGCAATTGGTGCACCTCTCCCTATCCATCTACCAGGAAACTCGTGATCCAGTGTGTCCCTAACCTCTCTAAACCTTCTAAAACTTTAATTTATGACCGCAAAATGAAAATAGGACCATTCAATTGGGACACCCTGTATTACTACAATATGTACATTACAAAAAATATTCAAAACAGAATTTTGCTAATTAAGGCTTCTTGGGTTACCAGCTGTGTTAAACTGATGAACTCGCTTGAGCGACTTCATCAATTTAACCTGGCTGGTAACCAAAAAGCCTTAATTTAATCTTTGCTGTGAACGTTTCAAGTCTTATATACAGAGAATTTTGCATTGCAAACATTTCTGACATAATATGCGAAAACAGATTTGAGTTTTGCAATCAGTGTGAAAATGTGATTAAGAAATACTCGTTCATTTAAAAAAAAGTCCATGCAGAACAGTGTTATTTACTATGACCAGGTAATGGTGGTGTAACTATAGTAACAGAAATAGAGGAAATGCTATTTCATCTCTTACACTAGCCTGTCACAGCATAGAAATGTTCCGCAAGTGGTGATTGTGAGAAAAGTCAACGGACTTCAAAACTCCTCCTGGCCAGGTCCAATAGACCCATTAACCAATGACAAGTATGGCCCTTCAGACTTACAATTGGGTGATGTAACCACCATTACAAGCAAAAAATTGTTGTCCTTAAAAAGCAGTTATACTTATCCTAATTAAAATCAAATTCTTCAGATATGTTTTCTGAGATAAAAAGAAGAAATGACTGAAGATCATTTATTTATTTGTTTATGCATAACTGAAAGCAAACAGGTTAACCGCAATTACAAAGTTCACTTGACAAAATACAATATTTTATGTATTACAAAACAATAATCAAAGTAGGAAGTTCTACCCGTTGGATCCTCTACAGAGAAACATTGGAGAGCAAGAGTGCTAATAGCTTCATTGCCAAAGACACTATTTTATAACAACAACAATTTCTTAAAAACATAAGTGAGGTTTGTTATAAATTATTACACTTTATTGTACAGATAAAAATATTAATTGAACATCAATTATATATTTAAATAAGAGGGAATTTTACATAAACAAATGTGTTACATGCAGATATGTTACTTGTTAAATGGGCCAGTTATACAAAAGTGAATTGAGAAGATATTGACACATTGTTTCACTCACACTGTTTTTTCATAGGACATGTTTCAAGAGCTTTTGCTCTTATCATCAGCTGGTACTCGATTAAAGCAAGTTGTAGTGGTTTCCTCTTTCTCCGTATTGTCAATAGATGGCGTGATGTACTTGTCAAAGATGTCCGGTGGTGGAGTTTCAAAATTCATGACTCTATGGCGATTTTTGTTGATGAAGATTTTTTCCCATACGGAAATTCTATGAGGTGATTAACACATTTTATTAGAGATGTTTCCAAGTTGATGTCATGTCTAATAAAATATGTTAATCACCTCATAGACCTTTCTGTATGGGAAAAAATCTTCATTAACAAAAATCGTCATAGAGTCATGAATTTTGAAACTCCACCACCGGACATCTTTGACAAGTACATCACGCCATCTATTGACAATATGGAGAAAGAGGAAACCACTACAACTTGCACTAGTCGAGTTCCCGCTGAGGATGAGAGCAAAAGCTCTTGAAATATGTCCTGTGAAAAAACAGTGTTTCAATATCTTCTTGATTCACTTTTGTGTTAAGTTGTGCTTCACTGTCTCTACGCTTCTTTCAAGTTTATACTTTGGGCTAGTTATAGTTTTGTGAAGGATGTTCTTCATTTTTGAGTTTGATTTATGAGTCACTATGTTTACACTCAAACTTCACTTACTTTTTGTATAATTGAAACGTTTTTCAGGATCATTCGATCTCATCCTCAGCTGTTTGGTGACTAAATGAACCTTCCCTTCTTCCACTACTACGGAGCTCCGATCACTGCCATGTGGTGTTAGGGGCACTAAGTTTTAATACTTCATTTAATGCCGGGATTTCAAAATTTATAACTTTATCACGGTTTTTGTTTATGAATATTTTTTCCCAAATATCCAATTCTATGGGTGTACTTAAAGATTTTAACAGTTTAATGTTGTGGCCAATGTTGTGGTTTTCTGTCCAAAAATCATGTGAAACTGCAGATTTTTCTGTTTGTTTCAACTTAATGTTCCTCTGGTGTTCTTTTTGCCTGGTTAACAAGTTTCTCTTAGTTTTTCCTATGTAGCTTTTTTCACAGGTTTCACAATTAATCTGATAAATTCCTGATTTCAAATTGTTGGGGATTGTATTTTTCAGTGGTTTATTTAGCAGGTTCCCCAGACTGAATTTGTTTTGGGGTGCTAGTTTTAAGTTTAGTCTTTTGAAGATTCGTTCAATTTTCTATATTGCCTATAATGCCTACCATCCATGGGCTTTTAGAAAATTTGAACGAATCTTCAAAAGACTAAACTTAAAACTAGCACCCCAAAACAAATTCAGTCTGAGGAACCTGCTAAATAAACCACTGAAAAATACAATCCCCAACAATTTGAAATCAGGAATTTATCAGAATAATTGTGAAACCTGTGAAAAAAGCTACATAGGAAAAACTAAGAGAAACTTGTTAACCAGGCAAAAAGAACACCAGAGGAACATTAAGTTGAAACAAACAGAAAAATCTGCAGTTTCACATGATTTTTGGACAGAAAACCACAACATTGGCCACAACATTAAACTGTTAAAATCTTTAAGTACACCCATAGAATTGGATATTTGGGAAAAAATATTCATAAACAAAAACCGTGATAAAGTTATAAATTTTGAAATCCCGGCATTAAATGAAGTATTAAAACTTAGTGCCCCTAACACCAGATGGCGGTGATCGGAGCTCCGTAGTAGTGGAAGAAGAGGAAGGTTCATTTAGTCACCAAACAGCTGAGGATGAGATCGAATGATCTTGAAAACGTTTCAATTACACAACAACAAGTAAGTGAAGTTTGAGTGTAAACATAGTGATTCATAAATCAAACTCAAATATGAAGAATACTTCACTGTTAATAATGCTTCTGCTTTTAATATTTACAGCAATTCTTATTGTCCGAGAGGATCAGCGTATAACATTATGTAACCTCAGTGAAGTGTTGAGAATGTCATATGGCAGTGTGTTTACAATTATGCACGACCAACTCCATATGACCTGAGTTTGTGCTCGTTGGGTGCCACGTTTGTTGACTCCCGAACAAAAGGCTGTGCGAATGGAGACAAGCTGTGAGGTGCTGCGTCTCTTTGCTGATGCAGGGAATGAATTTTTTAAATCAATTATCACTGGTGATGAGTCATGGCTGCATCATTATGATCCTGAAGGAAAACAAGTCAGCATAGTGTGGAAATCGCCAGGTTCTCCAACACCAAAAAAGGCAAAAGTTGTTCCATCTGCAGGAAAAGTGATGATGATCATATTTTATGACTACAGTCTGTGAGGTTTAACTAGTCGTGTGCCTTTTAGAAAGAGAAAGGAATACTTACCATTTCACTCTATGACGTAGCAGGCAAAGCAGACACCCCAGCCAAGCATGCATCAGTGGCAGAGCGCCCCTTCTCCACTCCTTCCGATTGTTGCTCATCCCCCGATTCACAGTCAGAAATTTCAAACGAATCTTTGTTTTCTTCTTCCGATTCCAAGTCTTCTAAATTTATAATGAATCGGTCTGTAATTTCATCTATCAGACCTTCTTTTCCCCGGTAAAACTGTTTGGTGTTTTTTACATGTTCACACACGCTTTTCCACTTTTTTGGAGTCACTTTTCTAATCGCATTATGAAACAAAGCTCTTTCATTGACACTTTTAAATGAAATATTATGTTTGGCATCAACATTCTTCACTTGTGCCCGTGTAAGTTCTATAGCATTAAAGTCGCAGTGATAGGCTGGCAATCTTACTACGGTATGACCGTGTACCTCTGTGAGACTGTCTATTTCATACACTTTGAAATTATCTTTTTTCAGTTTAATTAATTCGTATAGCACTGGATTTGTTGCTCTTGGATCAAACTCAATATTCCTATAACGAAGCCATTCATATGGGATTTGAGTGAAGATGAAGTGGGTGCTTTATTAATTTCTATGGAATAATAAGGAGCAGTGTCCATAATGATGACACTATTAGACGGGATGTTAGGTAGTAATGTATTAACAAACCAATCCTTGAACATGTTATTATCCATTTCTTCATGGTAGTCTTTGGTTGAATTTGACTTAAAAGTTAGCAAAGCATTAAGAATAAATCCTGCTGAATAGCCAGCATGTACAACTATAAATCGCTGTCCTTTGCCAATTGGTGTTTTAAGAGGGAAATCACTTTCATTTTCATCAGCGATACACTTCCACAGAGTATTTCTCGTATGGTGTATATTTTTCCACGTTTCGTCAAAGTACACTATAGGCCTACCTGTAGATCTCAGTTCTTTCATTTGTCTTAAAAATTTAAATCTTTTAGAAACAATATCCATTCGTTCCATTAAAAAGTGCCTTCCTTGTGAATTTTTACTGTAACTGAAATTAAGCTTTTTAAGAATTTTTCTTAAGGACCACACGCTTCATATGTCCAGAAAACTAGGCAGAAAGTAGGTACGATACAGCGAATAGATTGCTCGCTTAATAGCAGCAGCGGTGAATGAATCAATTTCTGTTTTTCGCGGTCTTCTATTAGGGTGCTTTTTGCCTGGTGTTTGCAGTCTACCGCTGCTAGCTTCTGCATTTTTGTGTTCTTTTAAATTCGTTGGACAGAACGAGAAGAAATACCTGTAGCAGCAGCAGTTCTCTCAACGATACTCGTCACTGAAATAGTCAGCTTTCCACATTTAAAAGCTTCACATTCATCACTGAAGAAACTCTGAACTTTTGACTACAATTTCCCTAGAATCTGATTTTAGAACCTTCCCTCGGGATTCAACTTGAAACAACACAAACATAACTAAAACTACAAGAAAATAATTCAACATTATATCCATATTTTGCAACAATGAAAACCTTTTTTTTTTTGTGTCGTGTAAATCCACAAAACAATAAACTCACGGTTCTATCACCCATACGCCACTGACAACCTTTAATCAACACACAACGGAGTGGGGATTGTGAGCGTTTACTTTCCATGAATCACTACAAAGCAGTGGTTGCTGACCTGCCCACGTGTGCTAGACAAGGACAGCATTCCGTGTTAGACAAGGATACTAGAAAATATGCCAACTTAAACCTCACAGACTGTAATGGAATGATTTACCAGCATGCAGTTTCCCCTCACACTACTATTACAGCAGCATACTACACGTCAATAATGGCTAAACTGAGGAAGCACATTGCAAAGAAATGATCAGAGCTTTCTCGGACTGGGTGACGACTTCATCATGACAATGCACGGCCTCATGTAACATGCAGTTCTCCCTCACACTACTGTTACAGCAGCATACTACACGTCAGTATTGGCTACACCGAGGAAGCACATTGCAAAGAAATGATCAGAGCTTTCTCGGACTGGGTGACGACTTCATCATGACAATGTACGGCCTCACGTCACATGCAGTTCTCCCTCACACTACTGTTACAGCAGCATACTACACGTCAGTATTGGCTACACTGAGGAAGCACATTGCAAAGAAATGACCAGAGCTTTCTCGGACTGGGTGGCGACTTCATCATGACAATGCACAGCCTCAAGTCGCAAATCCAGTGGCTCGATTCAACGTTACCTGTGTACCACATCCACCTTATAGCCCCGATATTGCACCCTGTGACTTTTTTTTATTCCCATCACTAAAGGCAAAGCTTACGGGTATGCGATTTGAGAACTCTGAAGCAGTGCTCAAGAAAAGTAAGGAGATTCTCAAGGACCTGACAAAGAATGCTCTGCAGCACGTCTTCAAGGACTGGCAGAGATGCTATAAAAAGTGCATTGAAGTAGGAGGGGATTACTTTGAAAAAGATCATGTAAACACTGAACTGCAGTAATAAACATCTTGAAAAAATATCAGTCTCAGTCTTTGTTATCAGCCCTCATAAATGAATGTTAGTGAGCTTTATGCCAGGAATCCACATGGCTATATTACCATAGGATGAACACATACAATGTAATTATAATATTATAACGCACAGCAGTGAAGTAATTTATTTTTATTTAATAATACCCAATTTACATTTCCTGTCTATACCAGTACAGGCTTCAAAATCTTTTCCTCAGCATTTCTTGTTACAGTATACAAGACAGGTTACTTACCTTGGACTTAAGCTGCTGGTATTCTTTTGTGGAATGATCCAGTTTGCTTCCATATAGCTGCTGCTTATAACAAACAGCAATGTTGAACACCTGCAGAAAATAGAAATCATAGATTGTACAAATAAGAACAACGTTAACCCTATCTTGTTTCTTTGTTTAGAATTATAATCACTATATATACTCAAGCAAAATATATTAATTTTATACTGTCTAATTACTTACTTTCATATCATGAGACCTTATTATGGCTTCTTTTTAAAATGAGACCTTTATCAAGGTTTCTGCCTATCAGAATTTCATTATATTTGTTATTGACAGTTATTTATTAATACAATACTGACTAATATTACAATTACCTATAATCTCACTGACCTTCGAACACAACCTGATGTTAATTGATGGAAATTAAGTAGCCGTATATAGGCTAAAGTGTTTGATAGAGAGAGTCAACATGTTGAGTCCAGAGGCTCTACTCCCATTAGCCTTGAACCCGTAGGAACAAGACCCGGGCCTCCTTCAACCAGGGAGTATCCGAGCTGTCCCAAAGGGCGCTCGGCGTCCTCCGAGGTGCTTTCCATAGGGCAAGACCTAGAGACTAACAAGCCGCCCCCCATCTGGTCCTATGTACTCAAGACGGGATGGAAGTGGATACGCCACTTACGCGCGTCAACACTCAAGGTGAAGACTACCGAAAAACCTCGGTGGGGCCGCCTGGTGATCTAGCACACCTTCTACTAGGCTAGTACCCGGCTAGTACCCGGGAGACTTAATGGCTTCCCTCAACCCCGTCCGAAAACGTACCCGATTCCCACGGGTATCGGGAACACACTGCCCCCTCGAGTCCATCCAAATCCGAACAACTCCCGAAGGAGTGGCTCGGCTGTTCGGCCCGAGGTTCCTCTAGTAACGTCAGAGGTACCACGAGTGCTAAGGGTCCTCAGCGCCCGCACTTTGGCAGCTGAAAGGGACGGATCCCTTTCCCTACGGGAAGAGAGAGTCAACATGAAAAATTCAATGCCACGGCCGGGATTTGAAGCACGGATCTCCTGGTTTCCGTCCAGTCGCTGTAACCCATTGAGCTACCATGGCCATCTTACCGTCATGATATTAAATTCTCCATTTGACTCGTATATTGAAATTCTAATATTTATTAACAAGCCCACATTGTATAACTTACGTAAATTTGTAGAGCACCATTAATTTTCTATTTACTGTCACTGCTGTTGCTGCTAATCTGCTCCCCCCCCCCCCCCCCCCATTTCTTTCTTTTTTATTTGAAACTAAGAATGCTGGAGTTTAAAATATATTTACATAAAGACCTTCATTAAAAATTCAAGAGGAACGAAATTCTTATGTGAATGCTGTATGTCAAGAGAAATATTCTTTGTTATTAGACACAAATAAAGAAAGACTGCAACAATTTACTACAAAAAGTAACTTTAAATTCTCCATAGAAAAAGAGACAAACAATGAAATCCCTTTCTTAGATTTGAAACTTACCAGAAAACATAATAAACTTGAATTTGGCATACACAGAAAGGAAACACACACAGAAAATTTCATAAAATCAGATGGATATAACCCAAGACAACACAAGCATGCTGTTATCAACAGTTTAACTTACAGGCTGGTTAATGTACCTTTAAACAAGATAGAATATAACAAAGAGTACAATAATATCATTCACATTGCAGAATACAATGGATACAGTGCTGAATTGGTCAACAAGAAAATAGATAAATTCAAAAGACAACTAAGATGCAAACAAGTAACTGCTCTCTCCCCAATTAGCAATGAAACCTCATACAGAAAATTTACGTATCATCCCAGAGCTACACACCTTTTCCAAAAAGTCTTCAAAGAACACAATATTACTTTGGCCCCACAGAACAAATTAAGTGTACAACACCTTTTGAAATCACATAATACAAAGGAGATACCCACAAGCAAAAAATCAGGTGTGTACCGGATAAATTGCAAGGACTGTGACAAATTCTACATTGGAAAAACAAAAAGGAACGTGAACATTAGGCTTAAAGATCACTTTAGGAACATCAGGAATAAAGAAATAGATAAATCGGCGGTAGCGTACCATTTTTGGAAGGAAAATCATGACATAGAACGAAAAATTCACGTACTAAAAAGTGTCCAAGGTCCAGCTGCATTAACCACGTGGGAAAAAATCTTTATAAATAGATATGAAAGTAAATTGTTTAATTTCGATACTACCTTTGAAGAAAATCCAAATTTCAAGTTCATCAAGATACCGACAGAGACGCACCTATCACCTCCGAGGAGTTCACTGAACCGGCATCCATTAGTCGACAACAGCTGATGATGTTAGGAAGATCCTAACGAAATGCATTCTAGGTAAATACTAGCAATAAATGGAGCATTGAGTATTAGTTTGACTCAAAATTGTATTAGTGTTTTATTTATTTGTATTAGGAAAACTATTTGAGCTAAAATTATGGATTTTTCACAGTTATGTTAAATACATTACTCTCTCCTTCCTCATGGATCACTTTTTGCAAATTCTGAACTTTTGTCCTAGCGTGAATAGTATTTATTAGAAATTGATTAGTTTGGCACTCGTCACACACCACTTAGGGGGAGTGACATACAACACTGCAGGACTCCGATTGGTTGCTCACCTAGTAGCACTCAAGGACAAATGTCATCCCATTTGAAACACATAATAAGTATATAAGCATATCCCTTTCCTGCTATTTAAAAATGTTAATTTAGCATGAACTGGCTCATTCCTTTGTTAATATACTCACTGTAAATGCTGCTCTTCCTAGACGTATAACTCCAATGGAATCAATGTTGTACTGATTTGCTTTAAGTGACACAACAGTTCCTATTGTTGCACCAGCAAAGATGCCATACTTCAACAACCTCCTTGCAGGCCACATTTTTGTTAAACAATCACTGCAAAAAAAAAACCATTACCTGTATTAGTAAAATGCACTACTAAACAAGAAGATCTTGTGTGTCTGCTTGAGGGAGAACAAAAACAATCTAATTCTAGATGCTCTTGTGCTTCTACAAACAAGTAAATGAAATAGCAATGGGCTCCGCTTTGTGATCAGTAATAGCAAATTTCTATATGGATCACCTAGAACATGAAATACAGTACGTGCAAGATAAGAAGAGCACTGGATTTACGGTGTGGTGTGGGCAGAGGGGAAGAAGCGAGCGCTAATGCTCTTTTGCTTCTGCAGTGTGGTCAACCTTGAAAAACACAGTTCAGCAAATCAGCATGTAAGATAAGCGAAGATATCACAAGTAATGTTGTATCCTCTGAAAACATTCCTTAGTTTTGCCTACGCCAGCTCAATTGCATTCAGGTCACAGTTATACGGAGGTAGACGAATAATAATGTGTCCCCTTTCGAGAGCCATAACATCCACAAATGTTCATATAAATATAAATCATTTTCAAGTAAATGCTGATGTACACTCATAACAAGGATGAACTGGCAATTCGAGCGCACCAAACGAGCCTTTATGAAGGAAGCTTTAACTACAAAGTGATAATGTTATATAATAAACTTCCAAATTCATTTAAACAAGCTGCATCATTAAAACACTTTAAGAATAAGATTAAGGAATTTTTGCATGCACACTGTTTTTATACGGTTAATGAATTTTTAGAAGTATAACCATGTAAATGAGCACTGGGAGCATAGTACATTAACAAACCTGTAATATTCATATTATGACATTTCTTGTAGTAAATTAGTCTATGCAAATAGCACATGAAACCTTAGAAAAGCTGCTTACTGTGTATATTGTATGTAATCAATTGACTTTATGTATATACTGTATTTATACATTTTGACGTGTCTCATAACATGTATATGTTGCCAGGACGAACTAAAATTCTAATTCTAACATACGATTGTTGTAAACTGGTTAGCTAATTAACCTCAAAATTGATCAAAACAAAATATGGCGGACATGATAAAGCTTGGCATATTAGCCACTAGATGTCAAATTTCAAGTTGTCATCTATGTTTATGGAGTTAAACGAAACTTACCGAATGAGGACTTGGAACCCAATTGCTCTTCTTATCGTGCCCATATAGTATGTAAGACAGAGATAGGCAATCATCCGGTCGATACAGGAGGAGATAAGGTCAGCATTACAGCTCCCTCAGCCAGAAAGTTGGCTTTCTTGACCAGGATTGGCTACCTATTATAGCTTCTTCAATTCCTCACGATGCTGAATGGCTAGAGGTCCTATATCCAGGACTTAAAATCCACAACCCTCATGGATGGGATCGATCCAGGGACATTATGTGGCACGGAACCAAAGCACAATGCCCTGGTTCAATATGCCATGGCACAAGACAATTGGCTTCCCATGGTCACTATTTTTTTCCAACCACACCAGTAATACCAAGTCTCAAAACTACCCAAACTATGTATTTAACTTCAATATTCACAAAAATTATTTTTTTACTGTCAATGAGCTTTCTCTCCTAATTTCTGAATAGAAACAGACATTTAACTATGAAAAGACTAAATTTTTGCTAAAATTATACTTTTTTCCAATAACTGTACTTCATATATAGGAATGTAAATATCTTTAAGGTATTTATTTATATGTGTAGTTTGTAAATCTCCTTAATAATTTCTATGAAATTTGATTTAAGTATTGCTTTACCTTTGGTATCACGTATTATCGCTCTTCATTCCTCAGCATATTATCCTGCAACAGAAAAAGACTGTAATGCTTTATTATGTGAAGAAACATTCACACATTCATAGTAGTGTGTGCACATGCATGTGTACGTGTGTGTAGTTTTCACCAAAATATGACAAATCTGCCCTACTCCTCTGTCAGGGGTGGTGTTATTTTGAAGTTTGAATTTACAGGATACGTATCAGCAGGAAATAAGGAACCAGAAAACTGGCTACACTGCCTCTCGCCCTATTTATGAGGATCCCTTTTGTTACTAATAGTTACAACCCAATGGCAAAGGAGAGCGGTTCCCCTTGAAATTTATGTTTTGGCAAAATGTATATATATACATGGGTAATCAGTAGGGCCCAGAAGTTGTTGACCTAAAAATTCTCTAAAAATGAGCTATAAAATGCCCTTAAAATATAAAAAAATGCAGATAAAATGTAAGAAAAATGACCTAACAAAAATTAACAATTTCTTTCCTGGTAATAAATTAATAACTTTTACAGACAAATAATGAATATTTGGTTTGAATAACCACATTTTAAAATTAACTTTCTTAGTAAATAATGCAATTATTGCTACTAAATAATAAATTCAAAATTCATCAGGTCATTTTCAATTTTATAAAATATGAAAAAATAAGTTACTGTACCCATTAGTTAAAACATATCTTACTTAGTGCTAGTCATCTTCAAGTTATCAAAAGTAAAGGAACGGCGGTTGTCGCTAAAACTGTTTTATACTTTGAGAAACTTCTCTCCACTTCCACAGATGTTGTAGGTTACTTCCTGTTAAATCCTGTTCAAAAATATCAGCTCTCAAGTTTTCTCCTGAAAAGATATTGGCAATCTGACAAACTGTCTGGTATCCTTCATTTTTGTCCAACACAAATTTTAGTTGGTCTAATTTTGTCCCCAATCTCACCCTTTACATTTCGTATCCTCTCTTCCGCAATCTTCACTAACTCAGTCGACTTATCCAATGTCATGCCACATTCTTCAAGGTGGGTTACGGTATCCGTCAGAAATGTAAAATTTTATTTAATGAAAGCTAATTTACCTTGGATTTGATCAGATGCTGTGGTATCTCAATTGCCTTAGAATCTACCCTATCTAAGCTTTTCACCAGTTCTCTCACTATTTGAAAATTGTCACAGTGGTATATACATGCAGTTAACCATGCACCCCAGCGTGTAAAAATTTGTGCCTGGGGCAAAGCTACATTAGGGGCTTTTTCTTTCAAATACATAGTTCGGGTTGGCGCTTTCAAAAATATTTTCTTTACTGTGGAAATTAGTGTATCTACTTCTGGAAATGTTGATCTGACCTGTTCCGCCATGTTGAATTTGATGAAAAGTATGGGCCAAACACGTAACATGCACCATCTTACTGTAAAATGATTGGATCGATTTTGCCGCCCTTACCATGTATAGCGGCGCATCTGTTAGGAGGAGGAGCACGTTGTCATTCCACTAGGCCACAATAAACACATGGATTTATCGTACAGTTTGCATATCTGACAGTGGTTAACAGCTTCCATAACCTCTGAGGTCAGAAGAAACATTTGTCCGGCACTAGTAGCTTCTAGCGTACCATTGTCTACATAACACCCCTTTGAATTGGTTGTCTCATCAACTAATACATAATTTTTTTCCTCCCAATCACACATCATTCCGTATTCGGTTTAACGTGTCTTCATAACATTTTTGTAGGTAATTTTAACGCAAAGTTGATTCATCTGGAATTGTATGTCCAGTGTGACGTTCAAGAAAATCTCGTAATTTGGAATTACTTAATTTTCCTAGCGGAATATTTGCACTAACAAACACTTCACATAATTCTTTATAAAAGAAAGTTGACTTGTTACTTGATGTTGAGGACGTTTCTTATAAAAGTACCTGAGACGCTCACATTTTGAAGAGCTCGCAAGTTTTTCTGTGGATGCAATCCACACGTTTTGCATGATGTAATCGGTGATTCCTCGAATTGATGCATCATAAATTCACCAGCACTGTTAGGATGCTGACATGTGTTAATTACATGTTTACCACACTTACAAAGTTCCTGTTTCATAAAAAATATATAAATGAACTATTAATCACAGGTTATTTTAAAATACTCCAAAAAGCCCTTGGGTCAGGGTGAGATCTGCCGTGGGAATCGAACCCAGGCCTCCCGAATACGGGCTACAGATGAAAATGTCCTATAAATTCGTGAAAAGAAAGAAAATGACCGGAAAGTGCATTTAAATGTAAAAAAAATGACTATTATAAAAATGTGGAAAAGATGCATTTTGATGACCTATAAAAACCATATATAGCTAACGTATTTGTTCTAGAATACACTTAATTTCCAATAAGCATCGTCTATGACTACTCAGAAAAAAGATGACTTTTCATCAAAATCTGGGCCCTAGTAATCAGGAATGTATTTCTTGTCTTCCTGAATGATACTCCATTTTTTATTTCTAGTTGCAGTTTTAAATTCTCTTTGTTGAAATGCTTTTATTTTATTACTAATTTGTGATTTGGTAGAGTGGAAAGATAAATTTTTGTTTTTCGCTTGAGTGATGTGTGTTCCTTTTTTTGCTAGAATATCAGCTTATTCATTTCCACCAATCCTGCATGTGCCAAAATCCATTGTAGTACTATTTGTTTTCCTAGGTTTGTAGTACCTTAATTGACTGGGTAATTATCTTAATTATTCCATCAGTAAGATTAGTGGTTTTCAATGGTAAAAGAATTGTTAAACTAGGTAAAATAGATCAAAAACACTTTTTAAACCAATTCTGGAACTGTAAAAACACTTAAGCTCCACTTACTTTTGAAATTAGGACATGTTTCAAGGACCCCGCGTCCTCATCATCAGCTGATGTTCTGCTGGTTCTTCACGTCAACAGAACATCAGCTGATGATGGGGATGCAGTGTCCTTGAAACATGTCCTAATTTCAAAAGTAAGTGGAGCTTAAGTGTTTTTACAGTTCGAGAACTGGTTTAAAAAGTGTTTTTGATTGATGCAGCTCCAGTGTTTATAAATACTTCTATTTATAGTTTTATTAGGTACAATAGAACCTCATTTACCTGGTTCAATTGGGACCAGGGCCAATCTGAGTTAATGAAAATCTGGGTAATCCAGAGAATGACTGAAAAACAGTACATCACCAAAATAGTTTTAATGGCATTTACAAATTACTAAAGGCACATTTTCACCTAATATGTGACAGAGCGTTGAGGCGTATCCACCTTCAGGTGATCAGTGCTGCCATTGTTCTTCGGATCTTATCTGATGTATTAGAAGAGTGAAATATTAGTAGGTTTATGTACAGTAAGTTACAAAACACAAATAGAGCGATTGGAAGCTGTGTGTGTCTATATATGTTTTCTCGCGCCTGCTGATGTATGACATAATGCTGTCCAGAAGACATTATTATATCTGAACAGAGTATACAAACACTGGACTCGCTGTGCAATACGCTGAGGTAAACATCTCTGTATTGCAGATACGCCTTCATGCTTTGCCATGTAGTACGTGTCATGACTGCTTAGCTGCACACCTTCAAAAGAAATGTATATATCCCACATTGCACCCTCTGTAAACTTCCACATTCAATTATGAACAAAGAACATTTATTACTATGCCGAGCAATTCCAAAAATAAGAGATCTTTACACAAAACTAACATCTCATTATTGGGATGCCAGAATGGATGAAGTCCAGGATCCAAAACATTAGCAAACAACAACAACAATTGATAGAATATGATAATTTCTAAATGGACATTCTAACAGAATTTGCTTGTGAGATTTCACTGAGCATGTAATAGGGTACAGCATGGTTGTAGATGTCATTCTAAGAACAAAACAAAATTGTATTTGCTTACAAAGGCACAACATTTGTGTAACACTTATGCTGAAATATTGCCATAAATCTTATAAGAATTTTGTTGAATTTTCTCCATTTAATAAATAACTATACAGAGAGAAAATTAAGCGTAGCTGAACTTCCAATACTCAAGTGATATTTTATAATTAATACTTGAAAAGTTTATTTTTCAGGCAGTAACAGACTACACCTTCTTCTTAAAATCTCAGTAGCGCACTTCTTGCTTTACACGTATAACAATCGATTATTGAGAACATAACTGTTTTTACTGAAATGACTCACCACAATGCCATCAGTGCCATCGTCTCAATAAAAACAATGAACATAAAATGTAGTAGTGCAGAAACATAATTGTTATGATTTTCCAACAATACTGTGGAGTTATACATCCATCCATCCATCTACATCACTTCCACTCAAATATACAGATGTTTTCATATAAATCAAACATTTTATGACATTCGATAATGCTTCTGCACAATTATTCATGTCTGAGCAGCATGAAAAATATAGCCATATTTAAAATAAATAAATTTACCCATGATGTCACCAATTTAAATACAGAAGAAAATGCACAAATGTAAAGAAAATGTGGCTTAATAGCGTCTATTAAAATAATATACTAATTATTAAAATAGAAAACCGTGCTGTAATTCTTTTTATTTACTTTTATAAAGCATTTAGGGTTACGCCCTTAATCTAAAGAACTAAAACTGCCTACTACACTCACCTGAAAGATTATTAACAGAATTCGCGTATCCGTTCATTCTCCACCAATTGTGTGTCTATGAGTTATATCATCACGCTATTTTAATCATCTATCGGGAGAAAACAAACATAACCTATCTGCTGTATTTCGAAGTCTCAATACACAATCACAAATTTAATTTGTTTTTGCTTACTTCTGAGAAACATTGCTCTAACTTGATAAACTCAATAATAATATATCATCAGATTTTATTGGCATAAGACTCAGTTTATTCATATACTGACAATATCGCAATGAAAACACTGTCGGCAATAGCAAGTAATGTCCCCGCAACCCGCATAATTAACCTCAATTTCCCGCACTTATAACTGTAACCAAAGACCGCTAACGCATAATAAACAATTGATGGAATGACTTGCGGGATTGTAAAGCTAAATGCCGTTATGTCTATTATGTCCGCAGTTCTATCTGTAATATATACCAATACAGATTATTATATCGTCCAGGCTGTTATGAAGACCTATGAGAATAAGGGTTTTTCGAACAGAATGTTGCGCATTTTGAAAATGTTTATTACAGCATCACTTTTGGTGATAAAGAACTCCACAGTGCAAGATATAGATTACGACACTTCTATGCCGAGAGGTTAAATACTCCCATCTCCGGAAAGGGTTAAACATATAAGAAGCATAAAGGGGAAAACAGAGGGAGGATATAATAATTTACATTGACATGATTATCTCGGAAATGGTTAATGTAAGAAAAAAAGATAACCTACATTGTTTTAACCAGATCTAAACTGAAATAAGAACTGAATACTCCCTTACGGCATACACTCTCAAAATTTCCTCAGGTTTCAAGCCAAGTATATAATATAATTGTTGTATATTCTAATGTTTCTGAAACATTCACTGTTTCCATTATCAGCGTACGTAATTTTAAACTTTTTTTAATACATTGTTTTTTTATAATTATCCACAAATGACACCTCAGAAGTCGTTGAAGGCGGTGGAAAGGGACTTCGAGGATTTCCATACCGAGCTAATTGGTAGTTTAGTACAAAAAAACTGTGGGACAGACGTTAGAAATAGTCTCCCAATGTGGATAAGGAAACATCTGAGTGGATGTTGGGCCGGAGATACAGTTCGAAGGCATCGTTTTGGTACATTTGAAGTTCGTAGAGGTGGGTCTTAACTGATGCTCCCCAGACATGACAGACATATGTGAGTATCGTCTAAGCACACTTATAGAGGAATAGTTTGTTACTCAATGCAACTGAAAATTGTTGTAAGAGGGCACAGCATTGCTAAACTTCTGCTCCCTTTGTTTGCCAGTGTTTGAATATGGACTTTCCAAGCCAGGCGTATATCCAAGGTTACTCCGAGATATATTCCTTCTTTGGGACTTTTGTACCAGCCAGACGGAGATTTGGGACGTCCAGTAGCCTTCTTCTAGTGAAGATAGCTGCCTGCGATTCTGTGGCTTTGATCTTCAAACGCCAGACGGTGAATCAAGCGGAAAGCATGTCAGCATAACACTGAGCACACTGTACTGCAGCAGTGAGTTTCGATTCAGCTGTTAGTGGAGTATCGTCAGAGAACAAGTATAGGTTAAGGCCTCTATGGGTTGAGGGTGGTGTCTATGTATGTGAAGAATAGTAGGGGCCGAGGACACTACCATGGGATATCCCTCCCTTAATGGTGTACGGTTGGCAGATGATGTTGTCGTTGGATACGATGAAGCAACTATAGTTCTAAGGAAATTGTGAGTGAGCTGTGTTAGGGATATCATAATGGAAGAGACGGTGAAGAAGGCCTTTGTAACACACGAATCAAAGCCTCGGGAGATATCAAGAAAGAGGAATGCAACGTAGTGACGATTGTTGAACCCACTTATTACTTCGTCCACGAAGCGGAGTAGTTGGAGTGTTGTGGAGAGTTCGCGTCAAAACTCGAACCGTTCTGGGCGGAACACATTAATGTCTATAAAGCAGATGTTGGAGGTTAGTTGAAGTACCTTCTCGAACAGCTTGCTGATGGCTGGAAAGAGGCTAATCGGTCGATGGATATCTAGATATTTTTTATCATTCCTAGGTTTTGGGAGAGTGTTGATTTTAGCATGCTTCCATGGTGCCGGAAAGTGAGCCAGCAACAACAGCAACTGTTAAAATCGGTTACCAGTAATATATTTCATTTTACGTCCACCAACGTTAAAACGCATTGGACAATAAACGAAATGTGCAAAATTATGCTCAAATGAGCAAAGGAACCATAGAGCTAGAGTTACCAGACATTTATCATTGAGGATAAGGGAAACCTCCAGAAGAATTCTTATCCATATACGAGGCATGTCCGTAAAATAAGGTCTCCAAGGCGCTAACCATTAGTCTTGGCTGGGCAGCCGTTTGCGATGGAGCTTCCCATCACTTCCACCGCCAAGTGCGAGTTGCGTGCAGTGATCCGTTTTTTGAGTGCCAAGGGCACTACCCCCACTGAAATTCATCGTCAGCTATGCGAAGTCTATGGGCCACAGTGTATGGACGTCAAAAACGTGCGAAAGTGGGTCAGAGAGTTCAAAGACGGACGTACAGACGAATAGCGTTCTGGTTGGCCTTCGGTTTCAGCCGGAACAATTGCAAAAAAGGAGGAAGAAATGCTTAAAGATCGGCGTGTGACAGTTCGTGAGCTGTGTGAACTTATCCCTGAAGTCAATAAGACTACGATTGACAAGATTTTGACTGAACATTTGCATTATTGCAAGGTTGATCTCCTGGCCCATTTTAGATAGGACATCCTCACCCATCCCCCCTACAGTCCAGACTTGGCACCTAGTGATTATCATCTTTCCTGAGTTGAAGTCACATCGGGTGGAACACATTTCCAGACCGACGATGATTTGAAAAAGGAAACTGAGCGCTACCTGCGCAACTTGGTGGAAGAGTGCTATGACAAGGGTATACAGAAACTGCCACAGCGCATGCAAAAGTACATCGATCTCAATGGTTATTACGTTGAAATTATCTGTAAGTTTCACCTTTCCATCAATGTAACATTCATTGACAATAAACATGTTTTCTATATTAAATAAAATTGGAGACCTTATTTTAGGGACACGCCTCGTAATGCACCCTGTAAGAGATTCGAACTCGAGAATTCTGGAACGTGAGGCAGACAGGCTACCCTCCACATTACCGAGGCGGGCTGTACCACTAATAACATCCATGGCGGGGGGAGAGCTTAAATGTGGCATAAGGCAAGGTGGCATTTTCCGTCATGTATAGATAGGCTGAAGATAGGTTTACATCATTTCCAGTGAATGGGTAGAGAGATGGGCGCTCATTACCGACTCTACTTTCTCTGTTAATTCATCATCCCTTGAATCTGCTGATTAGAATGTGGAGGCAAATTGTTCTGCTATGAGCTCTAAATTTTGTCTCTCGCTGGCTGGGCAGCCATCCTTTCATCTGTAAATGGTGGATCTGAGGCAGTAGTGAAGCTTCTACCGGATTAAGTGCAGTGAGTCGTCTCTCGCATTCTCCATTGCTATAGTTAACTAGAGTAACAGCAAAATAGGACTGATTATAAGGCGGGGTTAGGCGTAGCTGGTCTATCGCTGACTAGTCACTGAGGTGAATGCGACGTTGTACAGTTAAACACGAGAACGGCTGCCTTTGCCGAACCCTAACTTGTAACTTGTTACCTGATATTTTAGGCACTGTCTCAATAAGCTGTCATCTAAGTTCATATTCCTACACCAATGTTTCAATGCTGTTTCTACCACTAACCCGTTTATTGTTACTCTTCCCATTTCAATTTGAGTTGCTTCATTTACTGTAGCCATTGGCAATCCCAGAACTTCCTTACTTCCTTACATGCACATAATCTACAGATTCCCACTCAAAAATGGAAAATTAGGCGAATGCATCGAAATAATTTTTTTCTGTTTTCTAAGAATTTGCCTTAAACTGCATTTTAAAATAACCGTGCTTCTGCATTACGTTGTTGTGTGGTAGCACATTAGCATAAATGCCTCATATGTATATTTTTAAAAATATTTGTATACCATACTAATGATTTCCCTGCTTTGGTAAAGCAGTATTTGTGACTGTTTGCATTGAATGGGCAAAATTGTTAAAAGATGAGGAAGGACCTGCATTAACAAACAGCAAGTGGAATTGCTCTGGAAGTACTACGACTTGAACTCCTCTTATTTTCAAAAATAGCGTGCAGAACCTGGAGATTGAATTATATAACGAATTGCGTGAGAACATAAAATAAATTAATAACGTTTTCCACTTTAAGAAAAACTAAAATCTTTCCTATTGCTGCATACCTTTTCTCCAAAAACAAGCATATAATTAATTGTATATGGCATATGTTTAAATGTGTATATAATTGTACGTTGTTGTTCTCATATGTCCGACACCTTATAATGATCATAATGACAAATAAATCTGAATCTGAAAGTGAGCAAGGCAGCACTACCACATTGTCACTACTGTTAACGCAAACTGCATGCAACAATAAAATGCGTCAGAAACCACTGAACAAAAAACGTGTAGACCTAATCCCTCTGGTGCAGCTGATAAATATGTTGTTGATATTGCTGGGTTCCACCTGAAAGCTTCTAATACGTAAGGTGTTATAACCATTCCTATTGGAGGAAGAACGATGATACAGCTATTCCTATTGGAGGAAGGATCCTATTGGAGGAATGACAATTTTACAGCCAATTCTATTGAAGGAAGGAGGATTTTAGGGCCATTTTAATTGTAGAAAGGACGGCGGTGCTATCCTTGTTGCAAAGAGTCTGTGGCTGTGGTTGAAATTTCATATTTCTATAGGAAGAACAAACGAGAAGTTGGCGAGGTGAGTAAAGTTTGGTAAGTGTATCAACTTTTATTGTTAGACTTGTATAAGTAGGGCAATAACATTACATTCGTATGTATATTGTCCATGGACATTCTTTACTACTTACGATCAACTCTACTGGTTAGTGAATAAGAAATAAACGGTGATCAATGGGTTTTAGCCACACAGAAGTTTCGGTTACACTTTTCCGATATTTCGCACTAAGAAACTGGAGCGATTTCCAAAGCGTAAGCTTGTGTTGTAGACTAACATAGTTAAGTGTTAAAGAATAGACCATGACATCCTTTTACCATCATAATTTGGAACGGACACCAACCTAACCTGTGTAGCAAGTTATATCTTCTCTTAAAGATCGTGATTTTCGATTTCTGCTTGTTTGCTTTCTGCTTCATTAGCTTTCCTTAGCCCCACAACTAAAACAGAACTTGCCACTAGGTCATCTGCAAACAGTAAACCTAGTACTTCGTTATTATTGACTGGTGAATTCGTATTAAATTGTCCTACATTTTCTATATACTGTATAAATAGATTAAATAGCACTAGACTCTTTATACATCTGTGTAAGCCTTGAATTATGCCTGTTCTTTTCCCTTACAAGGGAACTATCACCGTACTCACCGCTACGCACCTGGAAATTTGACGATAAAACGCCTGCTGTATATAAACCACGTGCACCAAAATTCTGCTGCGGAGTAGAATCGCAGCGTCCAAAATGAAGCCAGAAAAGTGCTGCATGCGACCATTTACAAGTAATTGCTGGATATCCCTTGTGAGCTTTGTGGTCATTGTGGGAGGAAGGCGCTCCTTACATATTCCACGTGTAGACCGTGGCCTACAGAGATAAACAGTGCGTCTCGTACAATGTTGTGTGATTATACCTATATGTTCTTACACATTCTGGACTCATTTTCGGGTACACCTAGCTATACTCCATACCCTATTTTAGCATATAGGCCCCTCATAGAGCCGAGATGATGCCATCAAACTCTCAAGCAAATTTGATTATAAGATGATTTGATCTACTAGATCAGCGCAGTAAGGAATTAAATGTTAAATTTACAGACAGTGCATTTCAATAGACTTTTGTTGAAGCAAGGTGTAAGACAATATAAGTTTAACGACAGCTCTACCTAAAAGTAAAATAATGTTACCTTACCCATTTAAATATGCATGAGGTTTTAGTGTTGATCAGTGGCCATCTTCTGCTAGGAGAATTATGGGTGTGACTGCGGCTGGATCATTGCCTGCAGTAAGAACATGCTTTCGCTGAAGTTACCAACATTGGTAACCAAACTAGCAACATTATAGTGCATAAGGAAACTGACCAAACTGTTATGTGTTTCAAATGGGAAGAGTTCTTGCCTGTGGCGAATCAGAGGCATTAGAGCCTTCACCGTTGCCACCTCATCCCCACTCTCTCACACACTTGTGGGTGTTCTGGCACTAGACGTGAGGAACGCAAACTGAATTTTCCAAAGTTTTATAATAATGCAGTTGTTGAAATCACAATTACAACATGAATATTCGTATATAACGCCAATGGTTTAAGCAGTTTAAAATTAATTATAGTTTATGAATTATTTTTCTAATCCAACGAAAATACCAGCAGTGTATCCCTATAGCTGTGAATGTTGCTTACGTTAAGAGATAACTCATCATTGTCATTGTCTGCAATTTCTGAATACTGAAAATTTATCATGATAGGTTCCAAATTCTCATTACGTACTATTTCCTTCCAAAAGTCGTCTTCTTGTAGTCTATCTAATGTCTCACGCAGTTTTCCAGTCTTGTGTTCCTTGCCAATTTGTTCATGAATAAGTTGTTCAACGTCAGTAAATTTAAAAATATTATTTCTGTTTGCAACATAATTTGAGACCACCTTAACTCTACAGGATTGTTCTAGCAGTAGTAAGGGGGGAAGATGGATAGCATGTCATTGATCCAGCTGATACACTTTTTCAAGGAAGAGTAACTGAATAATGCTGCTTTGAACTCTAGAGTAAATAGAGATTACGAACCATTCATAAACAAAGATATAATGTGATCAGACACGTTCTTCCAGACTAGCAAGAAATGTATTGTTTCCTCTCACTGAATTTAACAAATACCCTGGCTTATTCAAAGTACATATTTCTTCTATCACGTCATGTCAAATGTTTACATTTCAGTTCTGAGTAATTTCAAATATACACTCATGCCTACATGACAACCAATAATGATATTCATTACAGTGCTTATGTTGCAATGCATTGTTATAATATAATGGTTTCTACTTCATTTTTTTGTATTAGGAAAACTATTTGAGCTAAAAATATGTGGTTTGTATGGTTATGTTAAATACCATGGCTGTTCAATAAAGAATGATCACATTTCTTTTTGTTTTTGACAACGTACCTCTACTCTTCCTTATAATTTTGTTGGTCCTTCTCAAAATAGTCTCCCCTGAATGTGATGCACTTGTCCCAGCGTTTCTGCCAGTCTTCAAAGACAAGCTGGAAACCATTTTTTGAGAGATCCTTCAAAATCGCCTCTGCAGCCTTCACCACTGTTTCTGATGATGGATAATGTCTCCCACGAAGGCATTTCTTCAAGTTAGGGAACAGAAAAAGGTCACAGGGGGTTAAATCCGGACTATAGGGAGGGTGAGGGATGCACTTTACGTTGATTTTTGCAAGATATTCAGCAAACACATTGACAATATGCGGCCGCACATCCAGCCTGCTTAACGGAAATGTGTTCTTTAGTGCCTGATATGAACTTGCAATATTTTCAGGACATCCCTGCAGTATTGTCCAGTTACTGATATGTGTGCAGGTACAACATGTTCATAAACCATTCCATGAATATCAAAGAATGAGATGACCATAACTTTCCCAGCAGAAGCAACCACATTTGCTTTTTCGGGGGTTGGTGACGAAGGAGACTTCCACACTGAGCTTTGCTGTTTGCTCTCAGGATCATGTAGCCAAGTTTCATCAGCAATGATTACATTTCAAACTCCGGATCTTCCTCTAACATCAACTTTAACTGCATGCAGACCTGCATGCGAATGTCCCTTTGTTCAGGAATCAACAGTCTTAAAACCCATCGTGCACAAACACGTCTTATATGTAATGTTTCTGTCACCAACGTGTGGTTGGCACTCAATGAAATGTTCAGTATTTCAGAATGTGATCTTAAGGTAATTTGTCAATCCTCTCTCACAATGGCAGCAGCAGTGTTGATTTTTTCTTCCGTAAGAGCAGTAACTGGAGCACTGGGTCCACCTTCGTTTGAAATTGATTATCCCGCCTCTTTAAACATTTTAAACCACCTTTGAACTGTGCTGTAGGGATGAACAGACTTTCCATAGACCTCCTGTAACATTGTATAGGCCTCAACTGAAGATTTGTTGAGACACTTGTTACCTCCATTGCAGTGGTAGGCGATACTGAACATGTCTGAACTTGCCTGGTTCTCACAGGCAGGAACCAGGAATACCAACACTGAAACTACTACGGTATGTTTGTTTCACATTAAGCTAAGAGAATATAATAAGATTGAATTTTAGTGCAAAAAATTATGACCTTAAAAAATTATGATCACTGCTGATGAAATTTGGCTACATCATTTTGATCCTGAGAGCAAACAGCAAAGCTCAGTGTGGAAATCTCCTTCATTACCAACCCCCCAAAAAGCAAAAGTGGTTGCTTCTGCTGGGAAAGTTATGACCATCTCATTCTTTGATATTCATGGAATGGTTTATCAGCATGTTGTACCTGCACACACATCAGTAACTGGACAATCCTACAGGGATGTTCTGAAAACATTGCAAGTCCATATCAGGCACTAAAGAAGACATTTCCGTGAAGCAGGCTGGATGCTGCACCACGATAATGCATGGCCACATATTGTCAATTTTGTTGCTGAATATCTTGCAAAAATCAACGTGAAGTGCATCCCTCAACCTCCCTATAGTCCGGATTTAGCCGTATGTGACTTTTTTCTATTCCCTAACTTGAAGAACTGCCTTCGTGGCAGGCATTATCCATCATCAGATGCAGTGGTGAAGGCTGCGGAGGCGATTTTGAAGGATCACTAAAAAAAATGGTTTCCAGGATGTCTTTGAAGACTGGCAGAAATGCTGGGACAAGTGCATCACATTGCGGGGAGACTATTTGTGAAGGATCATAAAAATTATGAGCATGAGTAAAGGTATGTTGTCAAAAAAAAAATTGTGATCATACTTTATTAACAGCCACAGCCCTCGTATGTTCCTAAATGTCCTGGGTAATAAAAAAAAGCTCTCTTTGTTCTTTTTCCAATTTTTCAAAGTTCTATTCTATAAACATTTTTGTACATTTAAGTTCTTTTGCATTTGACAGGACCATCATTTTAAACTTTATGGTGCTATGTTTCACCAGTATGTTCACAGTTTGGACAAGAGTGAGTACAGAAAGCGATGTAAATGCGGCACTTTGGTATTGATTTGTGTTGCAGTTTTGTTGAACATGCTCCAGCTGTTGAAAAAAGTGTGCGAGAGCTATCTACCCTCAAACTGGACTCAGATGATATGGAAAGATGTGACATATGTTGATGTGGCTTGCAATACCTACGAGTATACTACTGTTTGCCATGAAATTGCTAGAGCCTTGTTTTCCTGTGCTGGTAACATTGAAAAGGTCGTAAGGGTACAAAACCCATATCTGTGGGGCTGTTACCTTCTTAAGAAGGAAGAATATGCATGTCGTTGCATTGCTTTCCAGGAACAAAGAGTGTATTATAATACTTCTCCATCAGTTGCAAATTCTATTGCCATTAATAATTTTAATTGGCGCCGTAGTGGAAAAAGAGCTAAATATGGCCAAGGGGTGAGTTAATTTTTAGTTTCTGTAAGGGATGTTAAATTATTTAATCTCATTTGTTTAAGAAGGAAGGTTATTACTTTTCTATAATGTGTTTCAAATAGGAAGAGTTCTCACCTGTGTGAATCAGATGTGTTAGAGCCTTCAGCATTGCCACCTCATTACCCCCACTCTTTTAATATTTCCCTGTCTCTCTCACACTTGCGAGTCTTCTTGGCGCTAAACATAAGGGAATGCAAACTGAATTTTACAAAGTTTTATAATAATGCAGTTGTTGAAATCACAATTGCAACATGGATATTCGTATATTACGCACATGTTTTAAGGATATAGTGTAAAAAATATTATAGTTTTTGAATTGAAGAGTGGGGGTAACAAGCTGGCAATGCTGAGTATCTAACACATCTGATTAGCTGGACTCCAGAACTCTTCCCTTTTGAAACACAATAGTAATTGCGGTGCCACTTATAGTTAGACCAAAGTACAGTGTATTTGTATCTTTAACAATGAGTTAAATGGCATACCATGTATGATGGGTAAAAATAAAGTGTACATCAATATGGATAGCCCCTTGTATTACACTAGATTCTATTTTGTATCCTGTTACAATTCTCCCTTTGGGATATATAATTAAAGACCTTAAAACCTTTTTAAATCACTTCTCAAACTATAAAAACACTTTTGCTCCACTTGCATTTAAAATTAGGACATGTTTCGAGGAACACATGTCCTCATCATCAGCTGATGTTCGACTGCAACATCAGGTGATGATGAGGATGCATGTTTCTCAAAACATAAAGTGTTTTTATAGTTTGACAAGTGGTTTAAAAAGGTTTTATTGATGAAGCTCCACTGTTTCTAAATACTTCTATTTCTTTTATTAATTAAATACCTGTTTTTGCAGTGGAAGTCATATACCAAATTTGTTTCAATATAGCACAAAAGTGAATCGAGAAGATATTGACACAGTGCTTCACTCACACTTTTTTCATAGGACATGTTTCAAGAGCTTTTGCTCTTATCATCAGCTGGAACTCGACTAGTGCAAATTGTAGTGGTTTCCTCTTTCTCCGTATCGTCGATAGATGGCATGATGTACTTGTCAAAGCTGTCCGGTGGTGGAGTTTCAAAATTCATGACTCTATGACGATTTTTGTTAATGAAGATTTTTTCCCATACGGAAAGGTCTATGGGGTGATTAACGTATTTTATTAAAGATGTTTCCAATTTGATGTCATGTCTAGTATTCAAAAAATGAAGAGCCACTGCTGATTTTTTCTGTTTCACCATTTTTAATGTTTCTTATATGTTCTTTAGTTCTGATGTCAATATTTCTTTTTGTTTTTCCTATATAAATTTTAGGGCAAGTTTCACATTTGATCTCATAGATTCCTGGTTTTTCTTTGGTAGTAATTGAATTTTTTTGGGGAGGAAGGGGGGCTTTTAACAAATTTCTGATATTAAATCTATTTTGAGGTGCAAGAAACACATATCACAAAAACTTTTCCAAGTTATTTCAAAGTTTGGTATCGTTATGTTGACAGTTTTGCAATAGTACCTAAAAAACTCATACAAGATGGTCTTAGGCTTTTGAATATTCAAAATGCAGTTATAAAATTTACATTGGAAACAGAAGAGGATGGTGTGCTCCCCTTTTTGGACATCAAGATAAAAAAAAAATGAACAACAAACCTACTTTTGGTATTTACAGGAAACCGACACACACAGATAAATTATATTAAGAACAAAAGTTTCAACCCAAAACAACACCAACATGTCATTTTCAACAGTTTCATCTTTCAGATGATCAACTTTCCACCAAACAGAGAAGATTATCAAGAAGAATACTGTCATGAGCCCATTGTTGATTGAGGCATCGAGGCATTCAAAGGGACAGGCAGTCAGTGTGTAGATAAAAGCTCGCTGAAATGGTGGGGGGGGAAGAGACGGATTTCTCGAGAGTTCTAGTTCTTTGTTCTAGCCGCATCTCGATTGTTTGAGAAATTTCTGGAATGTGAGTAATCTATAAAAAAGGGAGCCCGTCTGCCAAAGGGGTCAGTCAGTTGGTAATTGAACTCATGTGCGTAAACAGCTGTTTGTTTGTGGTCGAAGACCTTGCAAGTTGTATTGTGTATGTGACGTACTTCTGGACTGCTGTGTACAAAGTGTGTTTCTATGGAAATTAAGTGCAATTTTTGGTGTTGTAACCTGGACTTTTAATTTCACGAACCCACAGAGTCAATACCTACACATAAAAAAAGTAGCTATGTCCAACAGTTTCAACCCAAAGTTAGTAGACAAAACAGTTAAAGACTTAACAAAGCTAAGAAAATAAAAGAAACCACCACACTAGAACCTAAAGGAACAAAAGAAAAAACATTTTTTTAAAAATTTACTTTCCATCCATCAGCCCATAATAAATTCCCAAAAAATCTTCTCAACACACAACATAATTTTTGCACCTCAAAATAGACTTAATATCAGAAATTTGTTAAAAGGCCCCCCAAAAATTCAATTACTACCAAAGAAAAACCATGAATGTATGAGATCAAATGTGAAACTTGCCCTAACATTTATATAGGAAAAACAAAAAGAAATATTGACATCAGAACTAAAGAACATATAAGAAACATTCAAAATGGTGAAACAGAAAAATCAGCAGTGGCTCTTCATTTTTTGAATACTAGACATGACGTCAACTTGGAAACAGCTTTAATAAAATACGTTAATCACCCCATAGACCTTTACATATGGGAAAAAATCGTCATAGAGTCATGAATATTAAAAGCAGAAGCATTATTAACAGTGAAGTGTTATTCATTTTTGAGTTTGATTAACGAGTCACTATGTTTACACTCAAACTTCACTTACTTGTTGTATAATTGAAACGTTTTCAAGATCATTCGATCTCATCCTCAGCTGTTTGTTGACTAAATGAACATTCCTCTTCTTCCACTACTACGGTGTTCCGATCCCTCTGCCATCTGGTGTTATAGGCATGTTTCAATACTTCATAAATGGGATTTCAAAATTTATAACTTTATCCCGGTTTTTGGTTATGAATATTTTTTCCCAAATATATAATTCTATGGGTGTATTTAAAGATTTTAACAGTTTTATGTTATGACCAATGGCAACACCATTTTTGGACAGAAAACCACAACATAGGCCATAACATAAAACTGTTAAAATCTTTAAGTACACCCATAGAATTGGATATTTGGGAAAAGATATTCATAACCAAAAACCAAGATAAAGTTATAAATTTTGAAATCCCCGCATTAAATGAAGTATTAAAACTTAGTGCCCCTAACACCAGATGGCAGAGTGATCGGAGCTCCGTAGTAGTGGAAGAAGAATGTTCCTTTAGTCACCAAACAGCTGAGGATGAGATCGAATGATCTTGAAAACGTTTTGATTATACAACAGCAAGTAAGTGAAGTTTGAGTGTAAACATAGTGACTCATAAATTAAACTCAAAAATCGTCATAGAGTCATGAATTTTGAAACTTCACCACCAATCTTTGACAAGTACATCATGCCATCTATTGACGATATGGAGAAAGAGTAAACCACTACAATTTGCACTAGTCGAGTTCCCGCTGAGGATGAGAGCAAAAGCTCTTGAAATATGTCCTGTGAAAAAACAGTGTTTCAATATCTTCTTGATTCGCTTTTGTGTTAAGTTGTGCTTCACTGTCTCTACGCTTCTTTCAATTTTATACTTTGAATATGTCTATCGTACTTTGTAATGTAAGTAATATGTTTTTCCAGGTGAGCTTTTCATGTTCAGCAGAGAATGCATATCACAGGAGCAGCAACGGAAGGGTATTGATTGTAGCACGTGTGTTGGTTGGCAGAACTGAATTTGGAACTTGTTTCCAGGAAATACCAAATGAAGGTTTTGATACTACTGTCATCGGAGACTTTAACTTGGATGTGTACGTCAAATATAGTGACCATGAATTCTATCCAGAGTACCTTGTATACTACAAGTGTTAAGTTCTTACATTAAGGCTATATTACTACTAATAAAGAAAGCTTTCTTGATGTTGCAGATATTTCTTCATTATTATAGACTAAAGATATTCTTTAAACCTAGTAGAAAAAATTCAAAATCTTAAACTAAAACCTCAAGACACTTTAGTATCCTTTGATGTATGCTCCCTCTTCCCTAGCATCCCAATAGACAAACTTTTAATTCAACTTAAGAAATGGCTAACTTCTATTAATCTAGATGCCAATACAATAGAAGAATATTTGGCAATGACTGAAATATGTATACAGCAAAATTATTTTGTTTTCGGTGGAAAGTATTATAAACAAATTTCAGGACTGGCTATGGGAAGCCCATTATCACCATTTTTGGCCAATTTATACATGAGCTTTTTCGAAACACATATAACTAAAGCCTTTCCTCATATTTTTAAAACATGGTACAGATACGTAGACGACATCTTTGCAATAGTACACTACAAACAGATAGGTGATGCTTTGAAACCACTCAACCTTCAAGAACCCAGCATACAATTCACAGTAGAAACTGAAGAGGACTGTACTCTACCTTTTTTGGACCTTAAAATCACAAAAAACATTGAAAAACTGGAATTTGGTATTTATAGAAAAGCAACACACATAGATAATTACATCAAAGCAAATAGTTTCAACCCAATTCCACACAAACATGCCACCATCAAAAGTCTCGCACACAGATTAGTAAATCTACCCCTCAGCCAGCAAGAATATCAAAAAGAATACCATCAAATCTTAAAAACTGCAATGAAAAATAGATATGGAAAAAGCCTTGTAGATAAAAAAATAAAATCATTCAAATTTCAAAAAAGATTAAAACAGATCACAGCTCTTTCACCAATAAAACAAGAAATTAGATTTGTTAAATTTACTTACCACCCCTGGGCCACAAAAAAGTTCCAAAAAATATTCAAGAAATACAATATAACATTGGCACCAAAAAAAAATTACAACATTAAAAACCTATGTTGAAGTTTTGTTGAGTCACACTTGTTTACACGCACCTTCACTTATTATTTTTAAAAAACTCTGGAACGTTTTCCAGGGCATTCGCCCTCTTCCTCAGCAATATAGTGACTGACTCTCCCCTCTCCTTTCCTCTTTCTTCTCCTGTATCTGATCCTGTTGCCATCTGGTGTTAGGAGCGCAAAGTTTTAACACTTCATTAAGTGGTGGGATTTCAAAATTTATAACGTGTTCACTGTTTTTAATTATGTGGATTTTTTCCCAGATATCTAATTCTATTGGTGATTCTAATGGTTTCAACAGTTTTATATTCTGCCCAATGTTGTGGTTTTCTTTCCAAAAATGATTTGAAACAGCGGATTTGTCTATTTGTTTTAGTTTTATGTTTCTCTGGTGTTCCTTTAGCATGATCTCCAAGTTTCTCTTCGTTTTGCCTATGTAGTACTTTTCACAATCCTCACAATTGATTTGATAGATTCCGGATTTCAGTATGTTTTGAATTGTGTTCTTAAGAGGTTTGTTTAGAACGCTCTTCAGGTTAAATTTATTCTGTGGGGCCAGTTTTATATTGAATTTTTTGAAGATTCTTTCAAATTTTTTAAAAGCCCAGGGGTGGTAAGTAAATTTTTTATATTTCCAATTTTGGTTTGAAAGGGCTGTTAGTGTTGTATTTGACGAGATTTCTTTTTGCCTTTCTTTCTTTTTGAGCATGTTCCTAATGAGATCAGGCCTCACAGAATAAATTCAACCTGAAGAGCGTTCTAAACAGACCTCTTAAGAACACAATTCAAAACATACTGAAATCCGGAATCTATCAAATCAATTGTGAGGATTGTGAAAAGTACTACATAGGCAAAACGAAGAGAAACTTGGAGATCATGCTAAAGGAACACCAGAGAAACATAAAACTAAAACAAATAGACAAATCCGCTGTTTCAAATTATTTTTGGAAAGAAAGCCACAACATTGGGCAGAATATAAAACTGTTGAAACCATTAGAATCACCAATAGAATTAGACATCTGGGAAAAAATCCACATAATTAAAAACAGTGAACACGTTATAAATTTTGAAATCCCACCACTTAATGAAGTGTTCAAACTTTGCACTCCTAACACCAGATGGCAACAGGATCAGATACAGGAGAAGAAAGAGGAAAGGAGAGGGGAGAGTCAGTCACTATATTGCTGAGGAAGAGGGCGAATGTCCTGGAAAACGTTCCAGCGTTTTTTAAAAATAATAAGTGAAGGTGAGTGTAAACAAGTGTGACTCAACAAAACTTCAACATGAAGAAAACTTCACTGTTAATAATGCTTCTATTTGTAATATTTAATTAAAAACCTACTTAACAGTAATAATACTGATAAGATAAAACCAGAAGAAATGTCAGGCATTTACAAGATTAAGTGTAAAGTATATGAAAACATTTACGTAGGGAGGACAAAAAGAAACATAGGTACTAGAAAGAAAGAACACTTCAGGCACTTAAGATACAAAAATATTGATAAGTCCGCAATAGCAACTCATTTCTGGTCTGAAAATCATGAAATTGAAGATAGCACCAAATTACTATGTTTTCATGTAAAATTCTTACACATCTTCAGCAGGAAACAACAAAGCTGTCGTCATCGTTAAAAACGCTAGATGTTAATATGTTCTTGTTAGTACTACCAAAATCTGACAATTTATAAGAAAAGTTTCATCATTTCTTATAAGATAAGTGAAGTTTTAAGTTACAAATTGTTATATTTGTATATGCTCAAAATTAGCTTTTGGCTTCTGTAAAATTTATATTTGTGGATATATTACATTTTGAAAGCTTACTTCTCACTTGTTCTTGTGGGTAAGAAGTCACACTACTAAAATTTCCGATTAGAACTTTGGGGGTCAGGTAGGTCGGCCACGGGAATTGAACTCGGACCTCCCGAATGCGGGCAATGGACGAAACTGCCTGAGCCATCCCGCTCGATGGGTAGAGCTCTAGTCAGTTGTCAACTGTGATTTAACTGCGGCTAACTCTCCAATAGATTTAATGGCATGTAAAAGAACAGCGGGAAAATTTCCCATAAACAGCGGTGTTGAATGGGTCCCCGAACTTGCGATACCTTGATACTTTCGTGGTGATTCTGCAATTTTTATTTTATTTTAAAATCCAAAATAATCTCTGAAACTATTTGTAGTTGGTTTATTAATACTCGTCACTTACTTGTTTATGTTTATGAGAGACTAGTTTCAAAGGCATTTGCCTCCATTTTCAATGTCTTTCCAACTGGCATCTGTTGTTGTCTGCTCTCTCTCTCTCTCTGGTGGTGGAACTATGAACTTCTTTGTCATATTATCTACTGGTGGGATTTCAAAGTTCATTATGCAATCCTTATTTTTCCATATGAATATGTTCTCCCATGTTGTCAATTTATTTTGGTTTATCACTCCTTTTAATAATTTTGGATTTGGATTAATGTCATGGTTTTCATTCCAAAAGTGAAATGCTACTGCTGACTTATCTTCTTGTTTCAATCTGATGTTTCTAAAGTGCTCTTTGACTCTGGTTTTTAGATTTCTTTTAGTTTGACCTATGTAGCATTTTTCACAATTCTTACAACTTATTTGGTATATTCTGGATCTGTTAACTGATGGGATTTCATCTTTTGTTTTTGAATCTAGCAATTTTAAAATTGAGTGTCTATTAGTAGGTGCCAAGGTGATATTTTGTTCCTTGAAGATCTTTTTAAATTTATTAAATGTTTTTGGGTGATATGTGAATGAACTGAATATGCTGTTGCTTTCTTTTTCTTTTGTAAATGTGGTTGCTTCCTTAATGATTTTCTTTAGTTTAGCTTTTCTAATTTTCTTCAACACCAAACTTTTATTGTATCCATTTTCTTCTGCTAAGTGTAGTATAGTTATTTGTTCTTTGTAGTATTCTTCTTTATCCATGGGTATGTTGTCTAGTCTGTGTGTAAGGCTGTTTATTATTGCATGTTTATGTGTAATTGGGTTGTTGCTATTATTTTGTATGTAATTTTCTGAATGTGTTGGTTTCCTGTAAATTCCAAATTTTATTTTTGTGTCATTCCTGATGATATTTAGATCCAAGAAAGAGAGTAAGTGACGAGTATTAATAAACCAACTACAAATAGTTTCTGTGATTAATTTTGACGTCACTGTTACTAAATTCCTCCAAACACATATATCCAAAATAATATCGCAAAGCTCAAGAAATTGCCAGGAATGTAAGAAAATAATTGTGTGTTAAATTCACTGTCAGTTAACAATTCTCAAGAAGAAATCACTTCATATCTCAACGATCTCCTCTTTCTAGTAAACTGGATTACTAGAAAACAAATTCAAAATTTCCAGAACTAAAAATGTTAGCCGTTAAATATTTGTGTATTCCACCTGCGACAGTTTTCTCTGAAAGACTATTTAGCACAGCAGGACTCACATGTGACAGAAAAAGAAATAGACTTGTCTCATGAAATATGTGCATGTAATTCATTTTATTGCCACTACACAGTTCTCCTAAATTTCTCTTTAGTATTGAAACTAGAAGTGGAAATGAGTATGGACCCATCCCAAGTTCCTGGCAGTTGGCAGCGTCTTTAATGAGCAAAACCTTGAAATATTTTACTAGAATTAGAACCATGCCTGTAGTAAAGCAATTTGGATCGAAAATATATGTTGCAGTAAGCACTAGCCATAAAGTAATTTGATCCATCTTGAATTTAATCATATTGGCCAGCAATATTAATACCACAAAAGTTAGCAATCAATATATACAAGGTAGAAAATATCTTATCACAAGTGTTACACTGACGCGAGCAGTTTACTTGTCAACTCATTGTTAATATAATTGAAAGAGATTTACTCGAGGTTTCACATTACATCAACACGATTTCATTCACAATGATAGGAGCTCACATGAGTGTAACACTTCGGATAAGTTATTTCCTCCCTTGAATTGCAGCTATGAGAGAGAACAAGTCGTAGAGCGCCACAGTACCTATCTGCTGAGCGGATTTAGCCATGTGGTCTTATAGAATTGGTCTTATCTTCAAAGCTTGGATGTTCATGTAGAGTGATGGACCTGATTCGACCTCTGCTAGTGCTCCTGGTTGTGGGGTGAGCTTCCAGGCAGGAGGACCCTATGCTGCCACGCTAGGAGCGGCCTGCGTTGCAGAGTCCATCCAGTGTGGCGGGGTCAGGAGCGAGAGGTCGGGTAGTTGGGAAACATTTAGGTTGGGGTTCGCATTTGGGTCAAACAGGGGGACTGGACTGCCGGGGGTCAGCCAACAAGTCAAATCCAGCCCTATTGTGGCCGTGACAGAATGTAGTATTGAAGGGATGAGAGGCTGGTCTCACCACCCAAGGGCATCCTTGGGGAGGCGGTAGCTCTTTCTCCTTTTGGGTACACAGAGGTCATATTGTGCTAGTGTGTTAACTAGGTGGTTGGAATGAGGTGTAATTCTGGCATACAATGTGCGCGAGCGTTCACGCACAATGTCCTCAACGTAAGTTATGCCAGAATGGGTGTGTAGGATGTGTGATGGAAACATACGTTCGGTATCATAGTTTGCAGCTATGCTTTAATTAATTAATTAAGAATGTTTACTCTTGTACTTCTAATGAAACTTACTTTGGAGCCTTCAACTAGGAAGTACAGTGCTAAAATCAGGTTTATAATAAAAAGGAAATAGAACTGCAATTATTGAAGTTTATGTATTACATATAATATTTCAGTAGCAATCCAGATATCTAGCGCATTTCTTTTCGAACTTCTAAAGTTATATATGTGTTGATTTTTCTCACAGGAAGGATAAATAATACTTATCCTGCCATCTAAGATAAACATATACAAATAAGAAGCTCTAATCGCCATCTATCAAGATGTGCTGAATCATTTTGGGGTTGTTGTAATTTACGTCCTCCAACGTTAAGTCATATCGGACGATGAATGGAATGAATGAAATGATGCTCAAATGAGTCCGGGGTCCATGGAGCTTAGAGTTACCCGACATTCGTCTTACAGGATAAGGAAAAACCTCGGAAAATACCTTATCCAGGTAACTCACCCTGACATAGATTCGAACTCGGGACCTCTTTAATGTGAGGCAGACATGCTACCACTACGCTACCGAGGCGGAACTTCTTGTGCGTCATCTAGTGGTAGTCGAAATAGTGGTACATTTGGGCTCAACAATAATACTGGTACCTAGCGGTAGTTATTTGTACACTCCCATTTTGTAATTAACGTCCTTCAATGTTATATGGAAGACTGAAGGGAATGGGTGAAGTGACTTAAATGAGCCCCGAGTCCATACAGCTGGTTGTTTTTCTTTACAACGTGTCCCTAAGAAATTTTGTCCAACTTCGGAGGCACGCACGAGGGTTGACGGAACTTGCCGAAGTAACCTCGCAGTTGTAGTGCTTCTGACACGATTATTGGAGTAAGCTTTTGTTGCCAACCTTTAGAACCAAAACCCCAAGCATCAATTTTGCAGATGTTCGAAACTTAAAAGTGAATATTGCACCGGGACTCGGACATTCAGTGAATAAAGTTATGTGGAAGTTGTATTCGAAACCAATGGCCCATTTTATAAGGTTTATTGATAAAAATGTTTATGTAAAAAATTACTGCTGTCATAACTAGCAATTAATTTTAGCAATTAATATAATATGACTTTGAATTCCTAAAGGCATATTTCTGTGCCATTTACAGACAGTAAGGGCCACGATAATTGCGTATATTAATCTGTGTAAATATATAACAGTATCTGCTGTCCCTGACATCTATTAACATTATTGGGAACCATTGTTTCACTGACTGTCCAATGCCAGTAGCCCTGTACTGGCTTGAGAGCGAAGGTCTGACATTCAGATCTTCAATGTAATAGCAGGATAATTATAGTGGATTAGATACACGCAGTTTCTAAACCCACTTCCAAAAATTACTGTAAGAGATTAGTATATCTTGCAAACAAATATTCCGAACTGATTATTTATAAAAGTCATTGCGGACATTAAAGATTATACATTGTCGAAAGTAATGATTTTTGTAATATAGTAATAAAAATTTTATTCTAAACGAGTAAAGCTTTTATAAATATCATTTCTCTAAGAGATGTTTTAAACTGAATTTGATTTTGAGCTTCCGAAGACAACTTTCTGTTCCATTTACTGAAAGAAAACACCAATAATACTTTACTGCCATCTACCGTGAGAAATGAATGTGTACTAGAAACTGCCGTCCCTGCCATCTATCTGAACCATTTGAAGGAACGCCATTTCTAGGTTTATTTATAACAGTATTTGTCTGTTTGAAGCATTGAATTAAGCAGAACACTGTAGTTTTGCTTCTGTTAATGATTTTGGCAATTTCGGAGAGAGATTTGTTTTGTTTGTACATATTTATCACGACATTCCTCTCTGCCACCATTGTCTCCTTATCTTCATGTCGCATATTACCTGAGAGTTCACATAATTTTGAGCACACTGTCTCGAGGCATAGCATAAACACAACTGCTATGTGGTAGGGGCGTGTAGGGTGCGTCTAACCACCTTTTTCTCTGTTCGATTGGGTACGTTCAAATACTTATGTCGTCCAATAAGGGCGACAGTAGAATAAATACACTACAGATTGTGTAATAAATACATGCAAAGTGATATTTTAATTATTGTTTCCAAGACACAAAAGGTTAATGTTTATATGTCTAACAATTGAACGCTGTCAAATAAATATTACAGTAATTATAGTACGTGCAATGTTACAGGTTATATTATTCGAATAATTCTGTCGACCTCTGTATAGTCTAGGAAATTTGCCTGTACTCATTGAGCAATTACAGATATCTGCAAGAGGTTTTACAATATATTGACCACAAGACTTTATGCATTCTAACTTATACTTCTATCTAGCGAACGAAATTTCTAAAAATTCTACGCCTTGCTTTTTAGTAACTTTCTTTAAACTTTAACCCAGATAGAACACGCTTATTCAGTTACTTGACATAGTGTAGTTAAAGTGTTATAATGTTTAACATTTAGTAAAAAACTAGTTCCATCTCCGCCCAATAGGTTTGTGTGTGTGTGTGTGTGTGTGTGTGTGTGTGTGTGTGTGTGTGTGTGTGTGTGTGTGTGTGTGTGTGTGTGTGTGTGTGTGTGTGTGTGTGTGCGCGCGCGTGTGTGTGTAATTTACGTCCTCTAACGTTAAAGCATATCGGACGATGAATGGAATGGGTGAAATGATGCTTAAATGAGCCCAGGATTCATAGAGCTTACAGTTACTTAACATTCGTCTTTCAGGACATGGGAGAACCCTGGAAAAACCTCATTCAGGTAACTCACCCTGACCGAGATTCGAACTCGGAACGTCTTGAACGTGAGGCAGACACGCTACCGAGGTGGGCGCCCGATAATTGAATTGTAAGAATGACAATTGTTGAATGTTATTGCGATCCTAACGAGGAATAGCTCGCCGCGTTAGTGACACAGAGCTACCTTCTAGCACGAGGGCTTTGCCCTTCAAGCGTTATTATTTGTATAACGTTACTTATGACTAGTAGTGAAGACTAACTACAAAATACAATGCTGGAAATCACTTTTTTTTTTAGTGCTATTAAGAGTTGCTACACTCATTGGAACAAATTTTGCTGAGCATCCCACATCTTTGTTTTCTTCACAAGAAATACATAAGGTTTTTACTGCCATCTACAGTTGATATACAAGAACTACTACCATAGAGGCTCATAAATAAAATGAACATGGCGGGAGGAAGCAGATGCACTATAACTCGGTCGCAATAAAAGCTAACTACATTACCGACAGAATCCTTTGTTGTAATAGGTGTCGGAGGAACGGTTCAGTAGGGTGGAGCGCCCTATGCGGTTCCAATCCCCACTACGAAGTTGAGAATCTCACATTAATCCACGGCCAGAGAATATAGTTTGAGGAGCAGAAATCGGAGCTGTTTCTATTTTGAACCACAGATGACAGTATTAAACTGTAATTTCTAATTTTAAGAAAAATAAATAAAAAGGAAATACATTACATAAATAAATAATAGCATGAATTTAATTATTTTTAACTTTTATTTTGTGAAGGCAAAAAAATCTTAGGCTAATTGAAATATGATAGATTTATAAATTAGAAATGCAACTCTAAATTTCATTTCAGTGTAAAGGCTTCGTATGACAGTATAACTAAGGATGTTGTTTCTCAGTAAAATGCTTATACACATCTTCAGTTGGAATCAACAAAAGGAATTTTTGAAAGGGTTTAGACTAGTGTTCTAACCCCTAATTATTTTATTATGGTTATTGATTTGTCAAGGTCGGGTGACTGTGATCCTGTCACATGGATCTGATTGTGTAGCAGCATTTGATAAGGCTGTATGCTTGTTTGGTTTCTGTTTATAGACAGACGATATACAAACACATGTACAGCAGGATTATTAATATGAACTACAAATTATAATGTGATATCATCGCCCCTTTCATCCCGAAGGTACAATAACTGTAACCTCACAAAATTCTTCAAATCTCAAAACCTACACCATATCCATCCTACAAAATCCCGTTCGAATACCTTACCTGCGGTAAAACCCTTTAACGGGTGGGCCAAAAACCTTCTGGCTATATACAGCCAGCCAGCACGTCATGGTCATGGTCATGGGATATCATCGAGACAGAACATAATCTGTATTTTATGACCCATATTTCAATAATCACCTCAGTTGTAAATATAATGTACATAGAAATCTAATGCACTTGTATACCTGACAGGTTTTTCCGAGATTTGCCTCAGTCATTAAGGCGAATGCTGGGTGTCTGTATTTCACCTCGGTGCAAGCTTGACTTACTTCTTGAACTCTTTTTATACAATGTAATTTAAGTAATTTTTGACTTAGCATTCTTTTTTCCTTTTTCACGAAGTACTTATTCTGTATGCATAAGAGGTTAGATTGAGAGTAGTCATTTGCTTGGCTGATTCTTTAGTGATTAATTGGGGATTTTTGAATAGTTGGACTTTTAGATTAATCCCTTGTTAACATATTGTCAGTGCAAATGGCAGAATAAAATCTGAATCTGAATCTTTTACAGGATTCTCTTACTGTAATATTCCATAATTAAAATTGCAACCTACTTTCAATGGATTAAGAATTTCATATGCAAACACTAGATGGCTCTGTATTATTTGCTGGATTTAAATGATTTTAGGAATAACATACCTTGTCCCAAAACTCGGTAATTATATTAATTTTATTAACATTAGCATGTAATTGTACTATTATATGGAGAACTTTAACATCAGTAAATTGTATCCTATTTGAAATGAAATTTTAAACGTTAGATAAACGAAAATGCATCTACTTGCAAATTTGAAGGATAAAGAAATGTGTATGAGAGCGTAAAAGCAGAGAAAATAATGGAATTAGCATCTTGTAATCAATAACTTAAAATACCCAACTGTAAATAATGACAAAACCTGAATTACATTACATAACTGACCTTAAAAATAAAATAATGATGACTCGTGATACCTACTTGGCTTATATTACCTTTTGCAAGTCAAATGTACAGAGGCCAACATAAGTATTTGAACATAAACATATTTATTACTTATATTATTTTAAAGCTACACAGAGTAAGAATACATGAATACAAAATAAACTTGAGTCTTCCATTAAACATATAAACTCATAAATAGCAACTGAAACTAATTTGCACTACAAGGAGAAATACAACTTTACATCTGGACATAAGTATTCGAACAGAGGACAGCTAGTATTTAGTTATCATCCCCTTTCTATGAATTACTTCTGATAATCGTTTGGGCATTGTTTGTATGTGACTGCAGAGTCCATATTTCTCCACTCTGTTTGAAGAAGTTCTTTCAGATGGTCCTTGCTTCCTCACACACTCCTCGAGTTCCTTCCAGATGTTCCCTATGGGATTTAAATCTGGAGATTGGGGCAGTGTCTTCAAAGTGTGAGGAGTGTTGTACATGAACAAAAGTCTTACAATTTCAGCAGTATGCTTCGGATCATTGTCCTGCTCGAAGTAATAATCATGTCCTAATCCCAGCTTCTCTGCACTCTTTTTAAGATTTTTTCCAATAATCCTCTTGTATACAAATTTGTCCATGATCCCATCTATGAACACCAGTTCCCCAAAGCAGATGAAGCTATACAGATGAAGCCATACCATCACACTACTGCCACCATGCTTCACTGTAGCTACCATGTTCTTAGGTTCCCATTCTGTATTCGGCTGTCTCCACACTTTAAGACGTCCGTCACTCTTGTATAAACAGAATTTGCTCTCGTCCGATCAGATAACCTTATCCCAGAATTCTGTTGGTTTCACCACATACTGTTTAGCAAATTCTATACCCTTTTTCTTATTCACCTTATTAAGTTATGGTTTCTTCTTAGGAATGCAGACATTGTACCCAGTACTAATTAAAACCCATTCAACTGTTCTGGTGTGAACCACAGTGCCAGAATATTGCTCAAGGCATCCTCTAATCTCAAATGTAGTGACTCTTGGATTCTGCTTCATCATTTTTATTATTTGCCTCCTGTCTCTGGTGGTGAGTTTAGAAGGAGCGCCATTTCTAGGTTTATTTATAACAGTATTTGTCTGTTTGAAGCGTTGAGTTATGCAGAACACTGTAGTTTTGCTTCTGTTAATGGTTTTAGCAATTTCAGAGAGAGATTTGTTTTGTTTGTACATATTTATCACGATATTCCTCTCTGTCACCATTGTCTCCTTACCTTTACGTCCCATATTACTTGTGAGTTCACAATCGGCTGAATAACTTTGAGCACACTGTCTCGAGGCATAGCATAAGCCCAACTGCTATGTGGTAGGGGCGTGTAGGGTGCGCCTCCTTACACAGTGGGACAAGGACAGCGAATGTGTGTGACAGAGAACATGTGCTACACAAAGAGCAGAACCGTTAAAAAAACATGCCCCTATTCACTCTTGTACACTAAAGCCGAGGAGATTCATTCACAAAAGTAGAAGCCATCAGAATGTTTTTGAATGTTCTGTAACTGAATTGACATGGGGCTGTCATAAACTACTGAGGGAGGATGTAGGAACCTTTTCCAAGCCACCTGCATCTCATCCCCCGGAGACTTTCTTTCCTGTGGTATACTGTAGGGCAGCCTGGTGGAAGGATAAATTAAGTAGTTTTAATGCATCATCCACTTGTTTCTCATACCCACAGACAAAAAATCAGGAGTGTACAGGATAAACTGTGAAGGCTGTGACAACTGTTACATTGGAAAAACAAAAAGGAACTTGAACATTAGACTTAAAGAGCATTTTAGGAACATCAGGAACAAAGAGATAGATAAATCGGCGGTAGCGTACCATTTTTGGAAGGAGAATCATGATGTAGAACGAGAAATCCACTTATTAAAAAGTGTCCAAAGTCCAGCTGCATTAACCACGTGGGAAAAATTCTTCATAAAGAAATATGAAAGAAAATTGTTTAATTTTGACGCTACCTTTGAAGAAAAACCAAACTTTAAGTTCATCAAGATACCGACAGAGACGCACCTATTGCTTCCAATGAGTTCACCAAACCAATGTCCATTAGTCAACAACAGCTGATTATGTTAGGAAGATCCTAACGAAACACGTTCTAGGTAAATACTAGCAATAAGTGGGACATTGAGTATTAGTTTGACTCAAAATTATATTAATTTTGTGCTTCATTGTATCATAGTCCTTACACATTGGAAAGATGTACATACTTATTTTACTCGCAGACAAAATGACTTTTTTCTGAGTTCATACAGGGTTAACTTTGGTAATAAAAATATAATTAATGCAGGTTCTAAATATTTTAATGTGTTGTCAACAGATCTAAAGGGATTATCTGATATAAAACTGTTTAAGAAAGGACTTAAGAAATATCTACTAACACACTGCTTTTACAATTCACAGGAATTTGTAAACAACAGTACTAATGAGTCTTAAACACATTAACGAAGTTGTAGTTATGCTACACATTTAAAGTGTCATTTTTGTTCTGAAATGGTTATAACTTGCATAAATTTATAAGTATCCTACTTATGTACTTTTCTTCTTTGTTAACTGGTTGTTTTGTTATCAATAATGTACAACAATTATTTGTATTTAATAATATGTTCTGTATAACTTACACCTGGTTTTCTGTGCATCATTTTAAATTCTTATTCTTCTTCTTATGATTTTATCATAATTATTAATTACCATTAATATTTATGTGTCTAGTACCACTAATTTTATCATTGTAATTATTTGTATCTTATCCATTATAATTCCTGCTGACGTGATCTTCAACAACACCAACTGCCCACTTCAGTAGCGTGATGGTAGCATGTCTGCCTCACGTTTAAGAGGTCACGAGTTCAAATCTCGGTCAGGGTGAGTTACCTGGATAAGGGTTTTCCAGGGTTTTCCATCATCCTAAAAGACGAATGGCGGGTAACTCTAAGCTCTATGAACCATGGGCAAATTTGAGCACCATTTTACCCATTCCATTCATCGTCCAATATGACTTAATGTTGGATTATATAAATTACAAATAAAAAAAACAGAAAAGGAAACCACCAACTGTATATATTGTATGATTAAAAATAAACTGAACTAATAGAAAGCAGAACAAACCATTTTATACTTCACATGTATAGAACTGCTTATTTTCCTGTAAATGCCCATTTAATTCATACTGTCAGTGTTTTGTTATGTATTAATGCACACATTAGGAGAAAATCTTCCCAGTTTCATTTTGTCTATAACAATTATGTTACTTAGTAGAAAAACTTACTTTATTCATTTTAACTATATAAAAGTACGAAGGCTGTTCAATAAAGAATGATCACAATTTTTTTTTTGACAATGTACCTTTACTCGTCCTCATAATTTTGATGGTCCTTCTCAAAATAGTCTCCCCTGAATGCGATACACTTGTCCCAGTGTTTCTGCCAGTCTTCAAAGACATGCTGGAAACCATTTTTTGAGAGATCCTTCAAAATTGCCTCCACAGCCTTCACCACTGCTTCTGATGATGAATAATGCCTCCCACGAAGGCGTTTCTTCAAGTTAGGGAATACAAAAGAAAAATAGAATAGAAAAAGGTCACATGCGGCTAAATCTGGACTATAGGGAGGGTGAGGGATGCACTTTACATTGATTTTTACAAGATATTCAGCAACAACATTGGCAATATGCGGCCGCACATCCAGCCTGCTTCATGGAAATGTGGTCTTTTGCGCCTGATATGGACTTGCAATGTTTTCAGGACATTCCTGTAGTATTGTCCAGTTACTGTGGTGTGTGCAGGTACAAGATGCTGATAAACCATTCCATGAATATCAAAGAATGAGATGATTATAGCTTTCCCAGCAGAAGCAACCACTTTTGTTTTTAGGGTGGTTGGTGATGAAGGAGATTTCCACACTGAGCTTTGCTGTTTGCTCTCAGGATCAAAATGATGTAGCCAATTTTCATTAGCAGTGATTATGTTTGAAAGAAACTCCGGATCTTCCTCTGACATCAACTTTAATTGCATGCAGACCTGTATGCGAATGTCCTTTTGTTCGGGAATCAGCCGTCTTGGAACCCATCGCGCACAAACACATCTCATGTGTAATGTTTCTGTCACCAACGTTGGGTGGCACTCAATGAAATGTTCAGTATTTCAGAAAGTGATCTTAAGATAATTCGTCGATCCTCGCTCACAATGGCAGCAGTAGTGTTGACGTTTTCTTCCATAAGAGCAGTAACTGGAGCACCGGGTCCACCTTCCTTTGAAATTGATTGTCTCCCATCTTTAAACATCTTAAACCACCTTCGAGCTGTGCTGTAGGGAAGAACAGACTCTCCATAGGCCTCCTGTAACATTGTATAGGCCTCTACTGAAGATTTGTTGAGAATTTCAAAGCCGCATATTATTCCTCGTGTGTTACCTCTACTGCAGCGGTAGGCAATACTGAACATATCTGAAGAGGAGGGAACTAGAAGTACCAAAAATGAAACTACTATGGCGTGTTTGTTTCACATTAAGCTAACAGAATATAGTAAGATTGAATTTTAGTGTCAAAAATTATAACTGTAAAAAAATTATGATCATTCTTTATTGAACAGCTCTCCTATATCATATCACAGTTTTCATTCATTCAAGAGTTGTTAATATTCCGAACAGAAGCAAACTTTAATCCTCTGCTTTACAATGCAAGTGACATTAAAGATGAATGTAGCACAAATAAGGGGAAATATTGGATGAGAACTAAAAACAGAGATTTCTGCCAACTTTAACAGTTATTGACAAGTAATTTTTTGTCATTTCTCAATAAGGTATATTTGTCTATTTGTGAGTTCTATTGGTAGTACTGATAAGCATCTAAGCGCACCAGATATTAACTGGCAAAGATTTCTCTTTCCCTTTGTTTCACTACTTGTTACTCAAGTCCAGAGTTATTGTAGAAAAAGACGCAATTTCATTCCAGTTTGGAAGGAACCAAATCCATAAGATACCTTTCTTATGATTTGAAGTCCAAAAAATAAGTACATACAGCAAATCTAAGTTCTTACATAAAGTACATGATAAACAATATAACTAAGAGGCTCGCCCCATAGCTCGGTCAGTACCTGCCTGCCTTGCGAGGGGTCCTGAGTGGGAAATTTCCAATTCATAAAATTCAACCAAAATTGAACATGCTCCATGCAACACTAAACTAACAACTGTGAAAAACTTGTATTAAAATTGAATATCTGCATATTTTAAGTCCAGTTATTCCAATATGGAGTATTTTACTGATACTGTTTGGAAAACCAAAGTATTTTTTAAATGTTTTATATTTTTTTAATGTCCTCAAATGTTAAGTCATATAGGACGATGAATGAAATAATGTTCAAATGAGTACAAGGTACATAGACCTTAGAGTTACCACACATTCATCTTTCAGGATAAGGGAAAACCTCCAACGTTTAGTCATATCGGACGATGAATGAAATGATGTTCAAATGAGTACAGGGTATATAGAGCTTAGAGTTATTAGACATTCATCTTTCAGGATAAGCGAAAACCCCCAACGTTAAGTCATATCGGATGATGAATGAAATGATGTTCAAATGAGTACAGGGCACATAAAGCTTAGAGTTAACAACCAATTCATCTTTCAGGATAATGGAAAACCTCCAACGTTAAGTCATATCGGACGATGAATGAAATGATGTTCAAATGAGTACAGGGTACATAGAGCTTAGAGTTAACAGACAATTCATCTTTCAGGATAAGAGAAGACTTCCAACGTTAAGTCATATCGGATGATGAATGAAATGATGTTCAAATGAGTACAGGGCACATAAAGCTTAGAGTTAACAACCAATTCATCTTTCAGGATAATGGAAAACCTCCAACGTTAAGTCATATCAGACGATGAATGAAGTGATGTTCAAATAAGTACAGGGTACATAGACCTTAGAGTTATCACAATTTCATATTTAGGATAAGGGAAAACCTCAAATGTTAAGTCATATCGGACGATGAATGAAGTGATGTTCAAATGAGTATGTGGTACATAGCACTTAGAGTTATCAGACATTCGTCTTTCAGGATAAAGGGAAAACACTGGGATAAAATACTTTATCCAAATAACTCACCCTGACCAAGATTTGAACTCGGCACTTCTTGAAAGTGAGGTAGACACGATCCTTTTGGCACCACAGAGACAGACACAATTATGATAGCCCGAAACATATACAAAATGAGAATTTGTTCAGAATTATGTGACTTTAACCCTTAAATTAATAGTTGGTACACTTGTTACTCTTTTCTTTATTCCTAAATCACTTTAGATAGTCCTTTCAGAGATGGAGGTGTTTGGAATAGCCATGATGGTCTAGATGGGACAAAATCAACTGGCCATTTATACAAAGTCAGATGTCTTGGGTTGGAGTCCCAGCAACTGCAGTGAAATGTGTCTTATGATAAAGCCCACATAAGTAAACAGTGTAATGACATGCAGGGATAATAACATGATTACTCAATCAAGGCATTTATTAATGAAAATACAGAAAAAGTTGTATGGTATTTACAGCTGTTAGTGTTGAGTGTAGCTGGTACAATCTCAGCTGGCAGATAAGAAGCAGACAAGAGACAGTTAAGAGACAGACAAGGCTAGAAACAGCTCGTCATCACCCTGCAGCCCCACATTCTGAGGGTGCAGGGCCTGCTAAAGACAGAGCTCAGTACAGGAGGGCCCCTGAAGCTGCCTCAGCTGGTCCAGCCAAGAAAGCAGATGTTGGTGCAGGAACTGGAGATTTCAAATTCAGAGGAGGATTTGGTCGTGGAAGAGGGGGCACCACAGTAACAGCTGTAAATACTGATTACTTATCACTGCAGCTGCATTGAATTTGTTTCCTGCTCCAACATTAAAATCATACTGAAATAAATTAATGCATTTATGATTTAAAATAACCTCAAAGATGTCTTTATTAATATAATTTTGAGTCGAACTAATACTCAATGCTCCATTTATTGCTAGTATTTACCTAGAACGGGTTTTGTTAGGATCTGCCTAACATCATCAGCTGTTGTCGACTAATGGACGTTGGTTTGGTGAACTCATTGGAGGCGACAGGTGCGTCTTTGTCGGCATCTTGATGAACTTGAAGTTTGGGTCGAAATTAAACAATTTCCTTTCATATTTCTTTATGAAGATTTTTTCCCACGTGTTTAATGGAGCTGGACCTTGGACACTTTTTAATACGTGGATTTCTGGTTCAATATCATGATTTTCCTTCCAAAAATGGTATGCTACTGCCGATTTATTTATTTCTTTGTTCTTGATGTTCCTAAAATGCTCTTTAAGCCTAATGTTCAAGAAAAACCTTTGATGAAAACCAACGTCCATTAGTCGACAACAGCTGATGATGTTAGGAAGATCCTAACGAAATGTGTTCTAGGTAAATACTAGCAATAAGTAGAGCATTGAGTACTAGTTCAACTCAGAATTGTATTAATTTTGTGCTTCATTGTATCATAGTCCTTACACATTGGAATGTATTTATTGTTAAATTGTAATGTAATATGTAAATAAGGATAACCAATGTTAAAATATTCTAAACAGTTTCTTAGTCTTTGTAGTTGGCAGTACCAGACATTAAAGGGGCAGCTAATATTACTGACAAATAAAATTGATCATGATAGTAATGCAACAATGTTAGTAGTATTGCCCAGAAAATGTTGTACAAAAAAGATAATGTGCAGTTTGAGTGTTCTGTATATAGCCCAACTTCTCTTTTACATTGAATTTGATTCCATTTTGAAAATTAGGGAGAGAAAAAGCTGTACCAAGGGTGGCTCATGTGGTTTCAAAAATGCCCCAGACCTATGATTTTTAATTGTGGTTAAAAGTGACATTCGCATGTTAGTAGATTTACCGGCATGTAAATATGTGGGATGAAATTCAAACAGATCAGAGGCACTCATAACATGCAAATTAAATAATGTTTAAAAAATGGTTTTTAGTTTACATAATGTTGATATATTTGATTGTTATTTTAGTTTTCTTGAACCCTGAAATTGTATTTGAATTTTCGAATCAGCTTTCAGTTGCAGATGTTGTGAGGACTGTAACTGAACATGCAGATACATTGACTGAATCAATGTTCTCACTAAATCTGATTAGTGGCATGCAATGATGCAGAGGGGAAGGGAAATCTATGACATCCTATGACATAATTAGGATGGAACTTTAGCATGTGGTATAATATACCCTTTGTGTATCATGATCTTCTTTCCATCCCAAAGCTAAACATGGTAATGATTCTTAAATTACTAAATCATTGAATATACATTGGGTGATCTGCATAGTCGCGCTGCTCCAACTGTTACCATGGCTTTATCTTTGTTAATTGAAACCTCTCAGATAACGCACTGATTATTCTTGTAAGAGTGAGAGGGAACTGCTGTGCTGCCCCTCCCTCTGCTAAACACCAATGAACCCATCACTTTAGCCAATGGAATTCGCAGGAATGACAAATAAAGATATATGTTCACTCCATGTGAGTCAACGCTAGTGCAGTTTGTCTCGCGGAGAGAAACGGACCCTACCGCCCACTATTGACCATCATAAATCTATCTCCACACTTCAGAAATGGAACAATAGCAACCCTCATTTTCTGAAAATGGCAGTTGCATGTTTACTCCACGTGGAGTCTCCGTTGCCAAAGATGCAACTTCCAGTTGATCTGTTTCATTACGTGCAGAAATTTGTTGTGTGTCACAATGTGGAGACCGTGAGAGGGAAATGCAGTGGTAAATGCAAATGAAAATAATGAAAGTGTGGACAAAAGTGTGAATAAATTGGAAAGTGTTGCTGGGCCGAGTTATGTTACTGGAGAAGCCTCAAAAACAAAGTAATAACGGGAACTGTTTCTAAGCAAATTCAAGTACTTGTTTTGAACACATATAAATATGTGGTGAAAAATAATCTTGGTAAGGGGTCATGCAATGAACCTGATAAATTCTTGGTATTCACAGAAATACAGTAAGAAAAATTGTGACGAAAGGAATACCAAAGATGCCGATCAACTGTGAAAACAAAAGGAAACGTTTCTCTAAAATGGATAATTTCACATGCGATTTAATTCGCTGAGAAATTTATAGATTCTATGCAAAATGGAGAGTGCCCACCTTAGACGAATTGGTTGCATATTGGCAAGAAATTTGTGATTTTCCTTATGGGAACTGCATTTTGTGCGGTCTCCTAAAGGAGCTGGGTTTAAAATACCGCACTTTGAAAAAGATAAGGGTTATTATGGAATCTAGTATAACTGTACCTTTGCGATATATAAGGAAGTTACATAGTAATGGACATAAGATAATTTATTTAGACGAAACCTCGTACGACACCCATGACGTATCAAGAAAGGTGGCAACTGTGCAGAAAGGACTGGGAGAAGGAGGTCTGGGGTTGTAAAACGATTATATGGGTTCATCAAAGGAAGCGGCCGATGTGCACACGCGTTAACTAAACAGATCAGCTAACAGATCAGCTAACTAATCAGCACGTTAACTGAGAGGTATCTATTACCAAAGATAAATCCATGGTAACGGTTCGAGCAGCACGACTATAACTTAAGGAATGAACGCTGTTGTACATTTAAAACTTTGTATCCAAAATCTCATTTTCAAAAATATGCAGGGTTTCAGGATTCACAGCGTGTGACATCTGAGAACTTACATTGAACAATATATGATTCTATCAACAATATTAGCTGTTGATACTTTTGTAGAAAATATATATCAAGCTTTCGAAAATGGTGACTTGGCTTAAGGCACTCTTTGTGACTTGAGCAAAACTTTTGATAGTGTACAACATACTATCTTGTTAAATAAAATGAAAATATATGGGATCAAAGGAAAAAGTTTAAATATATTTGAATCTTATTTAGATGGTCGAAAACAGTTAGTATCAACCGGGGGAAGGAAATCGAGCATCACTGAGGTAAAAACTGAGTCTCTGCAAGGCTCGGTATTAGGGCCCCTACTATTTCTAATAATGATTAATGATGTATCAAAATGTTATCCCTGCCATACAGTTGTTTATGCGGATCATATATCCTTCTATAATATTCACAAAAACCTAGAATTGTTGACAGAATCTGCAAACGAAACCATGCAGCAGGTGTATTATAATTGATAAACAGTTATCTTGGAATAGCCATTACCTTATACATTCTCATTTTTGTATCCTTTCTCACTCTGTTTTTAAAAACTCTTTGGGTTGTCCCACATATTGCTCGGAATTTGTTTACTTTTTCTTCTACATTAATATCAGCATTGTTTCTAAAACTTATGTTACATCCTAAATATTTAAAACTCGATATTTGTTCTAAAATCTTATATCCTAAAACAATGATCTTATAGTATAATTTCCTTTAAAAGCCATAATTTTTGTTTTTTCTTCTGATATTTCAAATTTATAATTTTCTTACTCTATTATTTAGAATATACATTGATTTCTGCAGTTTATTTTCATTCCGATGAATCAATATTTGGTCATCCGCAAACAGCAGGGTATTAATATAAATGTTTTCTTTTATTTTGATTCCTGGGTCTACTAAAATTTCTCCTTGTTCCAATATATTTGATTAAGGACAAATACGTTATCTGTTACTTTTTAATCCCAAATCGCTTTGCATTGACGTTGCCATGATACAAATCACTCGGACAACGCGTCGATAGTGCAGCGAAAGACGTCATCCGTGACATGTAAAAATTATAAACCATTCAGGTTTACCCTCTACCTTTGTATAACATACCTATTGTAGAACAAGAGTAGCTTAGATACAGATTGAATCTTATATTCAACCCGTTACAAAAATTACCGAAACTTCTACCCTGAAGACGATGAGAGAGACTCCGCATTTACCTAATCCATCTATGTTATACCGCAAGTCGTAGACTTCCATTAAAAAATGAAAGATTAAAATGATAAATACTGATAACATAAGGTCAATGTGTCATTATTAAGACAAACATCTATATAAATTCTTAGTTATATAACCGATTATGGACAACAAAATTTCAATCTGAGTTTTGTACACCATAAATTTGCGTTTTCTCATAGAAATATGAAATAAAATTACACTGCCACCTAGTGGACATCTGTTTGCTCAGATACTCAGTAACACCCTACATTAGCGCACCAACTGGAGACAATTATCACTAGCAAACCAGTTTCATGAGAACAGCTGGTGGGATTGAAGGTACACAAGGCGCTTTTCTGACATTCCGGGTGCGGTTTGGAATTAACCATTCCGTCGGTAATGCAGCGAGCTTCTCTTTTACGTTCACCGGCAGAATCAAGAATGTTTAACTTGCTTCCAAGTCACATCTCGTGTGTTCAATAGTTGACAGCACATTTCAGCTATCGCATATTAGCACAATACGATGAAATTTGTTGTAATTTCCTCCAGCTTCTGTGGATGTGTCCTATTACTTATGTAATGTTGTCCCTTGTGAACTAATTGGACAAACTGCAAGATGGTACCTGAATTGATATCAACAGTTTAATTTTTTTTTGACCAGTCTTATGATTTGTAGTCCAAAAAGAGGGTGCAAACATCAGATCTATCAATGATATTCAGTTATATAATTTCTTACATAAAGTACATGACAAACAATATAATTAAGTGTAATATCGAATGAGATGATTCAGGGATCATCTGTGTCCCGCATTCAAGAGGTCCTGATTTCAGTTCTTTTGGCAACCTTACTGAAACATGGGCTTTTTTTCGGAGGTTTCTTACATTGCTAGAGGAATGGTTGAATTCTTAGTTAAATGTTACTCTAATTTTCAAATGGACTTCACGATGCAGCATTAAATATCATGTGTTAATAAATTTCCCTGCTCTTGTACAAACTATATTTCTCTATCTACTTTGTGTTACTTTAAATAAGCATTATATTCCCAATTTTTATCTAGGTACAAGGGAGTATTTTAAGTGCTAGTTAAATGTTTTAAGAGCTTGTTACTATGTGATGATTTTGAAGTTCCATTCCGTTTGTATGGCCAAAGATATTGCAGAAACATATTAAGTATTGGGATCTTCAGACTAATGCTAAGTAATATGATCAAAGCAATCAAAATTGCTTTGATAAGGTCTGCCTATATATACAGTAATATTTTGTCTATCTCTTTCAGTTTATCAGTTATACAAAAGTCGTTCAGAATAAAGAGAACTTCTGAGTACATTCACAGAAAATTCAAGATATACATTTGTTGTGTAGTAATATTTTGTCTATCTCTTACAGTTTACCAGTTATAGAATAGAATAGAATAATTTATTCGTCATAAACATTTACACTGGTTGGGCAAGAGCCCAGTAAACAGATGACTCGTCAAGATTAACATTAGAAATACAAGAGAATATATCAAAAACAATTAAAGATAATATGTACAGTGATGCTTAAACAATTATGTGCAAATGCAATCTTGTAGTTGCTACATTGGTCCTAGAGACTGTCTGCCATATATTCTCTTACTGAATAATATGCTTTTTCAGCAAGAGTCTTTTATAATGTGTTTAGAAACTGGGTTTTATTTTTAATTTCTCTAAATTTTGGCGGTAATTTATTATATATTTTTATGCCTGCATAGAAAGGACTTTTTTCAAATAATGTAAGTCTATGGGCCGGCACTTTCAGATATTTTTGTGTTCTGGTCCCATGAGTGTGTTCATTTTGTTTTATATAATAATTATCAAAATTTTCATACATGTATTTGGTTAATTCATAAATATACTGAGAAGGCAGAGTAAGTATATTTAATTTACGAAATAAGTTTCTACAGGAACTTCTGGAGCTAACCTGCATCATAATACGGATAATCTTTTTTTGTAATTTAAATATTTTATCAAAACCCGTGGCTGCTCCCCAGAGTATGATACCATATGCCATTATGGAGTGGAAATAGCTATAGTAAACAGCTTTTCTTGTTTGTATGTTAGTAATTTTTGTTATGCAATGCATGTTGAAGCAAGCACTATTTAATCTTTTACTAAGATATTGAAAATGTTCTTCCCATCTTAGTTGTTCATTTATGTGTACACCTAAGATTTTGCATGTAGATGCAGAACTTACTGGGATGTTACTTGTATAATTTGTAGTATTTGTTTTTCTTGAATGTGTTTTAAATTGTATAAGTGCAGTTTTCTTCATATTCAGTTTTAAACCATTTTTATCTAACCAATTTTTTAGTGTGCTTAGTGTTTCTTTTGTATTCTGAATTAAATCAAATTGATTACCACCATGTAGAAGGATGGAAGTGTCATCCGCATACATTATTGCTTTAGCTTTAATATTGTTTGGGAGATCATTTGTATATATTATATATAAAAGGGGTCCTAAGACGCTTCCTTGTGGAACACCAGATTTTAGTTGTTTCCAATTAGTTATAACAGTTTTTTCTCCATCGTCTAAGATTATTCGTTGCTTACGATTTTCCAAATAAGATTTGAACCAATTTAGCGAATTATTTTTTATGCCATAGTGTTCCAGTTTTTTTAACAAAATTTCATGGATTACACAGTCGAAAGCCTTTGAGTTATCACAGATTAACACTGATGTTTGTTGCTTTTCTTCTAATTTTTGGGAGATTTCATTTACAAGATTTATTAGAGCAGATATGGTGGAATGGTTTCTCCTAAAACCGTGTTGTGAGTCAGTCAGTTTGTTGAAGTGTTCTAGATAGAAAATTAATTGGGATTTTACTATTTTTTCAAATATTGTTGAGAACGTTGGAAGAATCGAGATGGGTCGAAAATTTTTATATTCACAGATTCCACCTTTGTGAATGGGCGTCACATTGGCATATTTCATTCTATCCGGAAAAATGCCCATAGCTAGTGACTGATTTATTATATCTGTTAATGGTTCACATATTTGGTATTTAATTTCTTTTATAAGAAAGGGTGGAAGTTCATCCCAACCCATAGATGATTTAGATTTTAAGTTACTAATTTCTTTTACTATTTTATCTGGGGTTATGCTGGAAAATAAAAAAGGAGGTGTTAACCTCATATACTCAGTAGACAGTTTGTCTTCAGCCTCGCTTATTGAGGGAGGAACATCTCTAATTTGTTCACTAACATCTACAAAGAATTTATTTAATGATTCTGCATATAAGTTGGTGTTTATATTCTTCGGCATAGACGTGGGAAGATTTGATTTTACTATTTTGTTTAAACCTAATTCTCCTTTTACAATTTTCCATGTGGCTTTGCTTTTGTTGTTTGAATTTATTATGTAGTTGTCTATGGCCATTTGTTTAGCTTTTCTTATTACTTTTTTATAAATTTTATTGTATTTCTTATAGTAACTTATGATGAGTGGGTTGTCTGTTTTTTTATATTGTGTATATAATAATCTTTTGTTCACACTTGATACCCTTATTCCCGTTGTACACCAATTTAGTGAGTATTTTTTAATAATTTGTGTACAAGTAATTTTTGGAAAGCACTCATTTCGGTGATTTAGGAGTTCACGGAGAAAGTTATTATAATTTATATCTACTGAATTTAGGGGACTTAAGGGCCAATATATATTTTTTAGTTTTTCTTTAAATGCATCTATATTTTCCCTACTATACACACGCTTGGTTATACATTTCCTTGGTTTATTGAGATTTTTCGTATCCGGTAGATTAATAATAACAATTTTATGGTCAGAGATCCCAGTTTCTAAGGTCTGACAGTCCCCAGGGCCATATGTTTTATTAGTAATTATATGGTCTATGCTAGTAGATGAAAACATTGTGACCCTAGTTGGATATCTGTGTTTGTGATTAAAACCATATCTCTGTACAATTTGTTCATAGTTTCTAGCAACACTTGAGCTCCCCTTAATTGTTTCATTTATCTTGAGTACGTCAATATTACAGTCTGTGGCTAATATTATTCTTTTTTTTTCATTCTGTAGTTTACTTAACAGGGTTTCAAGTTTGCTTAGAAATAGTTTAAGTGTAGAGTGGTAGGGGACTCTATATATTGATATTACTATTAAATTTAAGCTAGCAATTTCAATTATAGATAGCTCAAAGATGTTCTCTTCATTTAAGAATTTTAGGTCATCTCGTATTTTTGTTTGTTCAATAAGTTCATTTGATACAAGTATACCGGATCCTCCTCTTTTTGCATTTTCTCTGCTATAATAGTCTGCTAGACTGAACCCTGCAAAGTATTTCATAGTTGCAGTTCACCTTTATTTAACCAGTGCTCATTTAAACATATTACTAATGGTTTTTTGTCCACTATGGTTTCTAAAAAAATATTGAACTGCTCTACTTTACCCACCATACCTTGAATGTTTAAGTGTAACAAGGCATTAATTTTATGCTTTTGATTACTTTCCACATTTTTATCGATTTGGTTATTGTGTGCTTCTATAGTGTCACCCACTGTCTCCAACATTAGTTTTCCTGCCTAGTTTTAATTATATTTATCACATTCTCTAGTACCTTACTTACAATGTATGTACCCTTTCGGTTTAAATGCAAACCATCCTTACCTAGGCAATGGTCGTCCAGGTATTTGTCAATGTCCACATACAAAGCACCTAACCTATTACATGCCCATCTTACATTTTCATTGATTAACAAGTTGTAACTTGGGTTTATGTCACGCCTTTTGATTATACTATTCACAGCTACTATTGCTTTGGGGAATTTTTCTTTAGTGGTCTTTACAAGATTGTACATATCTCCTAGAATCATATCAGGGTTATTTAATTTTTTCAGGTCGTTAGTACCTACGTGGAGAAATATTACCTCTAGTCATACAGAATAAAAAAGTCATACAGAATAAAGAGAACTTCTGAGTACATTCACAGAAAATTCAAGATATACATTTGTTGTGTAGTAATACTTTGTCTATCTCTTACAGTTTATCAGTTTTACAAAAAGTCATTCAGAATAAAGAGAACTTCTGAGTACATTCACAGAAAATTCAAGATATACATCTGTTGTGTAGTAATATTTTGTCTATCTCTTACAGTTTATCAGTTATACAAAAGTCATTCAGAATAAAGAGAACTTCTAAGTACATTCACAGAAAATTCAAGATATACATTTGTTGTGTAGTAATATTTTGTCTATCTCTTACAGTTTATCAGTTATACAAAAGTCATTCAGAATAAAGAGAACTTCTGAGAACATTCACAGAAAATTCAAGATATACATTTGTTGTGTAGTAATATTTTGTCTATCTCTTACAGTTTATCAGTTATACAAAAGTCATTCAGAATAAAGAGAACTTCTGAGTACATTCACAGAAAATTCAAGATATACATTTGTTGTGTAGTAATATTTTGTCTATCCCTTACAGTTTATCAATTATACAAAAGTCATTCAGAATAAAGAGAACTTCTGAGTACATTCACAGAAAATTCAAGATATACATTTGTTGTGTAGTAATATTTTGTCTATCTCTTACAGTTTATCAGTTATACAAAAAGTCATTCAGAATAAAGAGAACTTCTGAGTACATTCACAGAAAATTCAAGATATACATCTGTTGTGTAGTAATATTTTGTCTATCTCTTACAGTTTATCAGTTATACAAAAGTCATTCAGAATAAAGAGAACTTCTAAGTACATTCACAGAAAATTCAAGATATACATTTGTTGTGTAGTAATATTTTGTCTATCTCTTACAGTTTATCAGTTATACAAAAGTCATTCAGAATAAAGAGAACTTCTGAGTACATTCACAGAAAATTCAAGATATACATTTGTTGTGTAGTAATATTTTGTCTATCTCTTACAGTTTATCAGTTATACAAAAGTCATTCAGAATAAAGAGAACTTCTGAGTACATTCACAGAAAATTCAAGATATACATTTGTTGTGTAGTAATATTTTGTCTATCCCTTACAGTTTATCAATTATACAAAAGTCATTCAGAATAAAGAGAACTTCTGAGTACATTCACAGAAAATTCAAGATATACATTTGTTGTGTAGTAATATTTTGTCTATCTCTTACAGTTTATCAGTTATACAAAAGTCATTCAGAATAAAGAGAACTTCTGAGTACATTCACAGAAAACTCAAGATATACATTTGTTATGTAGTAATATTTTGTCTATCTCTTACAGTTTATCAGTTATACAAAAGTCATTCAGAATAAAGAGAACTTCTAAGAACATTCACAAATAATTCAGGATATACATTAGTTGTGCAGTAATATTTTGTCCATCTCTCACAGTTTATCAGTTTTACAAAAGTCATTGAGAATAAAGAGAACTTCTGAGTACATTCACAGAAAATTCAAGATATACATTTGTTGTGCAGTAATATTTTGTCTATCTCTTACAGTTTATCAGTTATACAAAAGTCATTCAGAATAAAGAGAACTTCAAAGAACATTCACAGAAAATTCAGGATATACATTTGTTGTGCAGAAATATTTTGTCTATCTTTTACAATTTATCAGTTATACAAAAGTCATTCAGAATAAAGAGAACTTCTGAGTACATTCAGAGAAAATTCAAGATATACATTTGTTGTGTAGTAATATTTTGTCTATCCCTTACAGTTTATCAATTATACAAAAGTCATTCAGAATAAAGAGAACTTCTGAGTACATTCAGAGAAAATTCAAGATATACATTTGTTGTGTAGTAATATTTTGTCTATCTCTTACAGTTTATCAGTTATACAAAAGTCATTCAGAATAAAGAGAACTTCTGAGTACATTCACAGAAAATTCAAGATATACATCTGTTGGGTAGTAATATTTTGTCTATCTCTTACAGTTTATCAGTTATACAAAAGTCATTCAGAATAAAGAGAACTTCTGAGTACATTCACAGAAAATTCAAGATATACATTTGTTGTGTAGTAATATTTTGTCTATCTCTTACAGTTTATCAGTTATACAAAAGTCATTCAGAATAAAGAGAACTTCTGAGTACATTCAGAGAAAATTCTAGATATACATTTGTTGTGTAGTAATATTTTGTCTATCTCTTACAGTTTATCAGTTATACAAAGGTCATTCAGAATAAAGAGAACCTCTGAGTACATTCACAGAAAATTCAAGATATACATTTGTTGTGTAGTAATATTTTGTCTATCCCTTACAGTTTATCAATTATACAAAAGTCATTCAGAATAAAGAGAACTTCTGAGTACATTCACAGAAAATTCAAGATATACATTTGTTGTGTAGTAATATTTTGTCTATCTCTTACAGTTTATCAGTTATACAAAAGTCATTCAGAATAAAGAGAACTTCTGAGTACATTCACAGAAAATTCAAGATATACATTTGTTATGTAGTAATATTTTGTCTATCTCTTACAGTTTATCAGTTATACAAAAGTCATTCAGAATAAAGAGAACTTCTAAGAACATTCACAGAAAATTCAGGATATACATTTGTTGTGTAGTAATATTTTGTCTATCTCTTACAGTTTATCAGTTTTACAAAAGTCATTCAGAATAAAGAGAACTTCTAAGAACATTCACAGAAAATTCAAGATATACATTTGTTGTGCAGTAATATTTTGTCTATCTCTTACAGTTTATCAGTTTTACAAAAGTCATTCAGAATAAAGAGAACTTCTGAGTACATTCACAGAAAATTCAAGATATACATTTGTTGTGCAGTAATATTTTGTCTATCTCTTACAGTTTATCAGTTATACAAAAGTCATTCAGAATAAAGAGAACTTCAAAGAACATTCACAGAAAATTCAGGATATACATTTGTTGTGCAGTAATATTTTGTCTATCTTTTACAGTTTATCAGTTATACAAAAGTCATTCAGAATAAAGAGAACTTCTGAGTACATTCAGAGAAAATTCAAGATATACATTTGTTATGTAGTAATATTTTGTCTATCTCTTACAGTTTATCAGTTATACAAAAGTCATTCAGAATAAAGAGAACTTCTAAGAACATTCACAGAAAATTCAGGATATACATTTGTTGTGCAGTAATATTTTGTCTATCTCTTACAGTTTATCAGTTATACAAAAGTCATTCAGAATAAAGAGAACTTCTAAGAACATTCACAAAAAATTCAGGATATACATTTGTTGTGCAGTAATATTTTGTCTATCTTTTATAGTTGATCAGTTATACAAAAGTCATTCAGAATAAAGAGAACTTCTGAGGACATTCACAGAAAATTCAAGATATACGTTTGTTGTGCAGTAATATTTTGTCTATCTCTTACAGTTTATCAGTTATACAAAAGTCATTCAGAATAAAGAGAACTTCAAAGAACATTCACAGAAAATTCAGGATATACATTTGTTGTGCAGTAATATTTTGTCTATCTTTTACAGTTTATCAGTTATACAAAAGTCATTCAGAATAAAGAGAACTTCTGAGTACATTCAGAGAAAATTCAAGATATACATTTGTTATGTAGTAATATTTTGTCTATCTCTTACAGTTTATCAGTTATACAAAAGTCATTCAGAATAAAGAGAACTTCTAAGAACATTCACAGAAAATTCAGGATATACATTTGTTGTGCAGTAATATTTTGTCTATCTCTTACAGTTTATCAGTTATACAAAAGTCATTCAGAATAAAGAGAACTTCTAAGAACATTCACAAAAAATTCAGGATATACATTTGTTGTGCAGTAATATTTTGTCTATCTTTTATAGTTGATCAGTTATACAAAAGTCATTCAGAATAAAGAGAACTTCTGAGGACATTCACAGAAAATTCAAGATATACGTTTGTTGTGCAGTAATATTTTGTCTATCTTTTATAGTTTATCAGTTATACAAAGGTCATTCAGAATAAAGAGAACTTCTGAGGACATTCACAGAAAATTCAAGATATACGTTTGTTGTGTAGTAATATTTTGTCTGTTTCTTACAGTTTATCAGTTATAGAAAAGTCATTCAGGATAAAGAGAACTTCTGAGTACATTCACAGAAAATTCAAGATATACATTTGTTGTGTAGTAATATTTTGTCTATCTCTTACAGTTTATCAGTTATACAAAAGTCATTCAGAATAAAGAGAACTTCTGAGAACATTCACAGAAAATTCAAGATATACATTTGTTGTGTAGTAATATTTTGTCTATCTCTTACAGTTTATCAGTTATACAAAAGTCATTCAGAATAAAGAGAACTTCTGAGAACATTCACAGAAAATTCAAGATATACATTTGTTGTGTAGTAATATTTTGTCTATCTCTTACAGTTTATCAGTTATACAAAAGTCATTCAGAATAAAGAGAACTTCTGAGAACATTCACAGAAAATTCAAGATATACATTTGTTGTGTAGGAATATTTTGTCTATCTCTTACAGTTTATCAGTTATACAAAAGTCATTCAGAATAAAGAGAACTTTTGACAATATTTCAGGGCATTCCAGATATACATTTCATGTAACATCAAAATATATTAAAGATATGTTATTATAATACTGTGACTTTGTGGGTTCGTGAAATGAAAAGTCCAATTACACCACTCAACAATGTTCTTTATTTCCACCGACTTACAGTTAAACTCTTGCCAATTACACAGAATTACTTGCTGCACACAATTACAATTCACCAGTTCGTCCGTTACAACTTCACTTGTACTCGCGATTACATAAACTCCGTTGCACATACCAGTTACGTACAGTCTTCCGTTGCACAATCTTCTCGTACATTAACACGTCACTGACTAACACTGCCTTCTTACACCAAGAACTGTCCTCATTCACACACTAACCAACTGACTGACTGACTGACTAACTAACTCTGTCTGTCTGTAACTCTCTTTATATAGGAATATTGCCGGTTTCTAGTGACCAGGAGAATGTTCCAGATTACGTAATTTCGAGAAACAGGTGTAGAGAAAACAGGCGACACAGTCATGTTTTTTCCCTGACCACAGTCTGTCACCACTACAAGACAAACGAGGAGGAGGTGTGGCTAACCGAACCTCCCCCGCCTTCCGCTGCCAGCTGCTTTCACAGGGTGTTCCAGCGTTCCCGTTACAATACTCTGTGTTCAAAAAGTGGTACATGTCAAGGACATTTTGGGGTAGAGGATTTTCTTGGGAAGCTTTGTGTTGCTCCCTTTGAATATGTCAAGTTTATATGTAACTAACATTTTATTTTTGGAGTTTTGCCTTCATACAGAAACAGTGATTTTTTAAATTTGTTTCTTTTGATGTAATTGCCTTATTTCTTAGTCTCAAAGTGCCCAAATTCTACAGAGTTAAATAAAGGATCAATAAATTGCTTTAAATTAATAAATGTTTGTTCAGAACAATTCTTTTTTAACTCTAATGGATAATTCTTCTCAAAAATTTCTGACTTAGCAATTTGTTGAACCAGCTTAACCAGTCTTGCTGCTATTTCACAATGATTTTGTAACTTTGTTTAGAGCATTAAACTTGCTGTAGATGTATTTGCTAATGTACTCATTAAAAATATAAATGATCTTTTAAGGTGAGGAGGTACTTCAACTGGGGGTAACTAACTTTTGTTTTGTATTTTTAGTATAATGTCATTCCTCTAGATTACAAATACAAGGGCTGTTCAATAAAGAATGATCATAACTTTTTAAAGTCATAATTTTTCGCACTAAAATTCTATCATATTATATTCTGTTACCTTAATCTGAAACAAACACGCCGTAGTAGTTTCATTGTTGGTACTCCTGGTTCCCGTCTGTGAGAACCAGGCAAGTTCAGACATGTTCAGTATCGCCTACCACTACAATGGAGGTAACACCTGAGGAACAATATGCAGCTTTGAAATTCTGCTTTCGTCTCAAAAAGTCTTCAGTTGAGGTCTATAAAATGTTACAGCAGGTCTATGGAGAGTCTGTTCTTCCCTACAGCACAGCTCGAAGGTGGTTTAAAATGTTTAAAGAGGGAGACAATCAATTTCAAAGGAATTTAGAGCCGGTGCTCCAGTTACTGATCTTACGGAAGGAAACATCAACACTGCTGCTACCATTGTGAGAGAGGATCGACGAATTACCTTAAGATCACTTTCTGAAATACTGAACATTTCATTGGGTGCCACTCACACGTTGGTGACAGAAACATTACACATGGGACGTGTTTGTGCGCGATGGGTTCCAAGACTGTTGATTCCTGAACAAACGGACATTCACATGCAGGTCTGCATGCAGTTTAAGTTGATGTTAGAGGAAGATCCGGAGTTTCCTTCAAACGTCATCACTGCTGATGAAACTTGGCTACATCATTTTGATCCTGAGAGCAAACAGCAAAGCTCAGTGTGGAAATCTCCTTCATCACCAACCCCCCCAAAAAGCAAAAGTGGTTGCTTCTGCTGGGAAAGTTATGGTCATCTCATTGTTTGATATTCATGGAATGGTTTATCAGCATGTTGTACCTGCACACACATCAGTAACTGGACAATGCTACATGGATGTCCTGAAAACATTGCAAGTCCATATCAGGCGCAAAAGACCACATTTCCGTGAAGCAGGCTGGATGTGCGGCCACATATTGCCAATGTTGTTGCTGAATATCTTACAAAAATCAACGTGAAGTGCATCCCTCACTCTCCCTAAAGCCCGGATTTAGCCCAATGTGGCTTTTTCCTATTCCCTAACTTGAAGAAACGCCTTCGTGGGAGGCATTATTCATCATCAGAAGTAGTGGTGAAGGCTGCGGAAGCGATTTTGAAGGATCTCTCAAAAAATGGTTTCCAGCATGTCTTTGAAGACTGGCAGAAATGCTGGGACAAGTGCATCGCATTCAGGGTACACTATTTTGAGAAGGACCATCAAAATTATGAGGATGAGTAAAGGTACGTTGTCAAAAAAAAAGTGATCATTCTTTATTGAACAGCCCTCGTACTAAATAGACTGATTTTTAAAAGAATATACACAAAGGTCATCAGGTAAGGGACGCGAAGGGCAAGAGGGTAAGGTCGTTGCTATGGTAACGTAAATAAAGGTTGCCAGATTGTTACACTGGTGAATCACATACTCCTCAGGTCAGTTATCGCTATTTGTATGCGGAAAACAGAGTTTGCCTAGTGTATTATTAGCCTAATCTGTTTAAACACAATTGAAATACGTTGTTATTGAAGCAAGACGTAGTGACGGTAGGATTAGAGGTGGACCGAGGAATCATGGCCCAAGGCAAAGATCAGCTTACGGTCGGGGGTGTTACATTGCATAGCCAAGCTAGAGAATTTGTCTGTTCTCTTAGAGAATTCTTCCAACAGGAAGACGAGAGTTTGCTCCTTAGCAATGAACAGCTTATTCCTTTTATCCAAAAGCGATTGTCACATGTCAGTAGATACGCTTACATGTAAAATAATTTCTGTGGGTCAAAATTCCGGCATATCGGCAGCGTTGATATGAATATGTCAATTAACAAAGTCGTTAATAATAGTATATTGCGATATTAATGTATACAGAACGAGGAAATGTTTTGTAAAAGCGAGGCGCTTGCACCGAGTGTTTTCAATTCTCGAGATTCCATTATGTACTTACCACATGTGTGTTGCACATTATTTTTTACACTATGTGTATTTATATGAATCTGTATTTTAGTAGTTAAGATATTAGCTGGAATATTAATAAATATAATTGAAGATAAATGTTACATTTTTAACGTACATCGCGTATATGTGTTTCTATGAAGAAATACTGCACTGTGCGGGAATGTCAACTTACGCTGCATAGCAACAATAACGGTAAATGTGGAATATTAGTTACATAGTACAAACAATTATTTAAAAGAACTCACACATGTGAAGACCCTACAACTCAGTGAATGTGTGAACAATTTATTTCTGTTTTTAAAGTAGGCAAATACAGATTAACTGTGCATACTTTTGTTGAGGTGAGATAAGTCGAAACCTTGTTTATGTTTCGAGTGTTGAGAGGATAAATAAAGGGGATCTGCTGGGCAACATTGCACTACCCACGTGGAGAAACAGATGACGTTCACGTATCTTCTTTTAGCAATCAGACTGTAGTATAGACTGGATATATTATAATAGGTTGATAGACATACCCGTCAATAAAGGAGAATATAAACGGTTATCAACTCCATTAAAGATTAAATATAAACAATCTCTTTAAGATGGTTCCACCCAATGAAAATAAAATTGATTAATTAATTATGACTATAAATTGGAAAGTTAGAAATTATTTACTTATTTAGAAGCGCAAGGGATCGCTAGCCCGCCTCGGTGGCGTGGTGGTAGTGTCTGCCTCACGTTCAAGAGGTCCCGAGTTCGAGTCTCGGTCAGGATGACCTGCCTGGATAAGGTTTTTCCAGGCTTTTCGCTTATCCTGAAAGACGAATATTGGGTAACTAAGCTCTATGTACCCTGGGCTCATTTGAGCATCATTTCGCCCATTCCATTCATCGTCCGATATGACTTCACGTTGGAGAACGTAAGTTAAAGCAGGGGGGGGGGGGTCGCTAGTCACTTCGTGAATTTGGGACAAGTGCAGTATATGGTTCCTCACCATAACTAAAGCTAACTATAATCAGAATAGGTACGGATGAAATTAACATTTCAATCCGCTTCAAAAATTCCATTTCAGTACTTTCCAATAATGCGGCAGAAACGACAGACACGCCGTGGGGTCGTTGAAGGGTTATCCTCCTCCGTGGAGGAGGGTCCTTCGACTCTTGCCATACCGGGACTAGGTCCCTTACTGGCATGGAGCATCAAGTTCACTGTAGAACTTGAAAAAGACGAGTATTTACCATTTTTAGATCTAAAAATAATCAGAAATAAAAGTAGAATAAACTTTGGCATTTACAGAAAACCAACACTGACAGACAACTACATAAAAGCTAATGGCTACAATCCAAGATCCCACAAACAGGCAATCTTTAATAGTTTAGCACACAGACTGGTCAACATCCCTCTCACAGCAGAAGAGTACAAAATAGAATACAACAAAATTATTGAAATAGCACAGAAAACTGACTTTCCCAAATCACTAGTAGACAAAAAAGTGAACTTAGCAAAAAAAAAAAAAAGAAACTACTAAAGGAAACCACAACCCTCTCAGCTACAGAAACTAAAATGATCTTCAAAAAATTCACTTACCATCCATGGGCCTTTGATAAATTCAAAAAAGTCTTCAAAAAACAAAACATTCAACTAGCTCCAGTGAACCATTACTCCTTAAAAAACCAAATTTGCTCAAACATCAAAGATCCCATTCCATCTAACAAAAAATCTGGTATATATCAAATTGAATGCTGTGACTGTAGTCAAATTTATATTGGAAAAACCAAAAGAAATTTAGAAACAAGAGCAAAGGAACACTTTAGGAACATAAAATACAAACAATTAAAAAAATCAGCAGTTGCCATGCATTTTTGGGAAAAAAAACCATAACATAAATCCAGAACCAAAATTACTAAAACACACAACAGGAAAAGAAGAGCTGTCCACATGGGAACAAATCTTTATTTCAAAAAGTAGGAACAAAGTATTCAATTTTGACATCCCCCAGAAAGATTTGTTCAGCAAGTTCCTCGAACCGCCACCAGAGGAGACCGATGACAAAATATTGCCAGTACACCAATGAGAACAAGTCGATGTCCGGCTGAAGATGGAGGGAAGGCCTCTGAAACTAGTTCCGGAAAATTTTAAAAGTAAGTGTTGTTTAGTGTCATTAATCGACTCCCAATTAATTTAATGTTATCTTTGTCTTTCAGAGCAACTTCAAAGTCATTTACTCTGCTGGTTGTATTGCAGAGAAATGTCAAATCCAAGAGCCAAGCATCATCAGTCAGTTCAGTTAATGTTGTATGCTAAAAAACATTAAATGTAATTTTTTAACAATTGCTATTATTAATATTTTAAAGACTTTGCTTTTAAATTCTAACACTGTATCTGATAATTAAAGATATAATATTCAACTTCTCTCAAATTAAATAATGTCTTCAACAGTTTTGCATGAAAGTGCCAAAATATTTATATGTGGCATGGTAAGTTTTCATATCTACTGTCCATCTCTGTTAATGTGCTTCTGAATTTTTAATGATCGAGTAAATTTTATTTTATTAGTAGGTTGTGCTGCAATGCTCATAACAATAGTTTGGTATTCTTGTGCTTAAAACCTCCTTGTGTATGACACATATCAACTATAAATGCAGCAGACTAGCAGAAGATGCGAGTCGCCCAGGTTTACCTGGGCAGGATGTTTGCTGCTCAGCACCTAGCTACTTAGTGCAGCTTTATCTGGACAGAATAAAAGAATTGTGTTGTGTCACAGGCGGTTGTCTTGGGCAGCGGTATATCTAGCCATATGTGGGCGCAATTGCACAAGGGGCTTGGTGGGGGGGGAGGTGCGCCCAGTGATGGCTTCGCTCTTTTACCTGTCTGAGAGGCATCTGAACACAAGCCCACTTGACAGGCTACAGGGAAAGGAACTAATGTTAAGGTATGGTTTTTACCAAGCCCATTTCTGGGTTTGGGGGTATAGAGTCAGGGGAAAGTGGCCCTGCTCAGTTTAGTTGCCCAAAGCGTCTTTGGGCAGCCAGTAACTTGGTCTCTGGCGAGGAACCCTATGGTCATACCGGCCCAGGGTATTCACCAGGTTATTGGGTTGGGAGACTAGTTTATTGTAGATGGTACAAGTTCTCTCCCGCACTACGTCTACAATATATGGGACTCCAGAGTAGGTGTGGAGGATATGGGATGGGAATATACATCCAGTATCGTAGATAATTTGCAGCGCCCTGTTCTGGATGCACTGTAGCCTGTGAATAATGGTGGTAGCCGCTGATCCCCAGACTTCGCAATGGTATCTGATCCTCCTTTTTCAATGAGTAATTAATTCACTAATGAATACTTTACTCTCACCCATTGCTCTTCATGATGCTCTATCATTTGTGACAGATGCTAAATTTTACCCATACAAATTTCATTTCTCTACAAATGAAATAATACTTTGAAAATATCTTTAACTGTTGTTGTACCCATCAAAAGAGTTAAATACAACAGGTATTAATTAATAAAGAAATCTGCAGCTTCTTCTTGAATCAATAAAACCAACTGTGTTATCTGTGCTCTTCTGAAGAACGGTAACTGAATATGCCATTAAATTCTTCAGTTTACACTTCAGGTATTCTTCATTATAAGAAATCCATAACATCATTTATCGTCAGTTACATTTTAATATTTTAAGGGATTAGTTTCGGAAATTGTTGCTTCCATTTCCAACGTCAAGTGTCCGACTGTCATCTGTTGTTGTTGCCTGCGGCCTTCTTTTTGGTGATGGAAGTATGAACTTCTTTATAAAATTGTTGACTGGTGGAATTTCAAAGTTTAGTACCCTGTCTTTATCTCTTCATATTAAGATCTCCTCCGAAGTTGTCAGTTTATCATGGTTTACCTTAATAGTTTTGGATTTTGGCCATGTTTATTGATGTATTTTCCAAAAGTGTAATGCTACAGTAAAAGGTTGGTGTCGACCATGTACCTTGTTAACATATATATAAAACAGGATCTAGCCCTAACATTTGTGTGTCACTTAACACTTAGGGTTACCATGTTTTAAGGACGACCTCAGTATATCACAACACAGCTGGAACAAATGAGTTTAAAAAAATGATATGACATGTTAAGTGACATTTGCACTGGATTGATGTATTCTATTGTCCATCTATTCTGAACATATAATTGTCAACGTTTATGAGTAATATTAGTGCTAAATTTCTGTAAATTTACAGAAATTCTTTAAGGAGATGGAATAACTTAACTTTCTAAAAATAAATATAATATAAAGGAGGTACTAAAGTTTTCTAAAAGTATCAAATTTCCAATTATATAAAAAAATCTGGCATTATCAGTTTAGCTGTCTGAATTGTGATATGGTATATATTGATAAAACTAAATATCATTTGGAAACTGGAATGCAAGAACATTTTATAAATATTAATTATAAACAGATAAATCAGCTGTAGCAGACCATTTTTGTGTAATCTGATATGACTGAGTATTCGAGGGAACAAGTTAAGAAAAATGAAATAAAGATAATGTTTGGTCACTTAATAACAAAATAAATCCAGAGGTGAAATCATTGAGGCAGTTAGTTCACTCAAAAATTTAATAGCTTGGAAAAAATATTTACTTTCATTAAAAGGGGTCGTTTAATGAATTTTGAAATACTGCTAGTCATTTTGGTCAGGTTTTGACAACTTTGGTAAATACATTTAGCCTTCCTAATTTATTGAGGTTAGTGATCAGCTAAGAGTGATAGTATAATGTAACAATTGAAAGTGCACTGTGCCATAGTGAGTGGTTGTAGTATTGCAGAACTTTATTTGTTTAATACAAGAAATAACTGAACATTAAAATAATTAGCATGAACAATGGAAAAGTTTCTAAGAGATTACTGAATCAAGGCGATAACCATATCTCAAAGAGAGAATCAGACCAATTTAAATAAACATTATTTGGCGCGGCCTTGAAAAAAAAGCAGTACAAGAAAGCACTTTGATTTTGGAGATACTTGGGGTTTACTCATCACAATAGCAGAACTGAAGAACCCGCATTGAACTGGGTAATGATTTTGAAATATTTTTGAATTACTAAATCACTAAGGTAAAACAAAAAAAGAAACCAAATTGAAATGTTATAAAATCAAGGCCGTAGCAAACAGGAAGCGAGTCCTGGATATTAAAGGTACAAAAGGAAGCTAAAGGCACCAGAAATGAGATACTTCAGAAGAGTAAAGTATGTACCCACTCGAAGAAATGATAAAAATCGAGAAAAATTAGACGTATACAAACTACAAGATAAAATAGATAAGAACCAACAGAACATGAATACAATAAGTGAAGGATTACCCATTTGTTAAGAAAATTCAACTCTCAAGGAAGAAATAACAAGGACGCCCTAGAAATAGACAATCTTTAATCAAACATGAGCAAGTTATCCGGGTGCTCCCGGACGGTGGACAGAGCGCCACTGTACCTATCCGCTGAGCAGATTTACCCGTGCGGTCTTATAGAATTGGCCTTATCTCCAAAGCTTGGATGTCCGGGTAGAGTAATGGACCTGGCTAGGGCTTGAACTTGCCATGCAGGGCACTAGTGCACAATGCCGTCACACTAAGCGTGGCTTGCGTTGCAGAGTCCGTCCAGTGTAGCCCGGCTAGGAGCAAGATGTCGAGCCAGGGCAACTAGGGTACTCAGGTAGGCCATTCCGGAGAGTCGCGCTGCCATTGGCTAACGCGGATGACGTCACTGAGAATACAGTTCAACCGCGAGAGTTAAACACTAGCCCCTCAGTATGTGTTATTTAAGCTCTGTGTTCGTGTCGTGATTAATTTAATTCGGAGGACCACTTGATTTTAGCAGAAATCAAGGAAACTGATTTTGTGGACTGTACTCGATAGAGCTGTATTCATATCTCTAGATAAATTTATTGCACACGCTACATTTCTTATATGAATAATCATAAAGAAGACAATACATTTAACATTTAGATAAACTAAAAAACGTCTTTTCATTGCAACAACGTTGCACTCAGCCACACCACGAAACACAACACATATCTTCTACATGTCTCAAACATGTCTGACCCTCAAACCGGAAGAAGGCTATTTTCATGCGCGCTGGCGAGTCACATGACCAGCTGGCCGCATAACCGGCGCCAAGTGAAATATTCATGCGCCCGACAAACAAATGACGATCATGGCGCAAACATACTGGGGCCCAAAAACTGAACAGTTTTTTAATTTAACATAGGCACACTTTGAAAAATATCACTGTTGTTCTTGAACTGGCAGAGGACACAGTTTCACAATGGGACGCCTATATTCACCCTTAGAAGTTGGCACTGTAGCCACCCGCACCAAACCATCACCACCAGGATGAGTCTCAGTGATGATTCCAAGTTCCCAATGCAGAGGAGATGAATTGTCTTCCATTAGCAGGACCATGGTGTCTGCCTTAAGATTTTCACCGGAACTGGACCACTTATGCCTCTGCTGGAGTGAATGTAGATAGTCGGTTGACCACCGCCGCCACAGATGCTGTAGACGATCTTGGAGCTGTTGCCATTTCTGTAACTGATTCAGATTGTCAGAACAAGGTGATGGTATGGAAGTTAATGGTTCTCCAATGAGGAAATGGCCTGGAGAAAGGTAGGAAGTATCAAACGGGTCATCAGTAAGGCGTAGCAATGGACGGGAGTTCAAGCAAGCCTCAATTTGAATTAGTAATGTGGTTAATTGTTCATAGGTCAGTTCTTGTGTACCCATTACTCTACGAAGATGATATTTCATAGATTTCACTGCAGACTCATGTAATCCTCCAAAGTGGGGTGTGCTGGGTGGTATAAAATGCCATGTGAATTCATTAGATGAAGCGTAGTCTTGTACAATCTCTTGGTGCTTGCGAGATTGCAAAAGTAGTCTAAGTTCTCTAAGTTTGTGTTTAGCACCTACAAAATTTGTGCCATTGTCACTTAGGATCTCTTTACACAATCCTCGTCTAGCTGTAAACCTTCGTAAGGCAGCAACAAAAGCATCAGAAGTCATGTCTGAAACCAACTCAATGTGAATTGCCTTTGTGGATAAACACAAAGATAGATATGTAGGCCTTCGCCTGACTCTTGCTGCGAGGCGAGCCATAACATAGGAAGAATGGACCAGCGTAATCAACTGCAACTCGTAGGAAGGGTCTCGCTGGAGTCACTCTGTAACTAGGTAGATTGCCCATTAATTGTTGAGCTCCCTTGGCCTTGAGTTTGAAGCACGGCAAGCAATTGTGTAGGACTGACTTAAGAGTTTCCCTTATTCTCGGTATCCAATACCGTTGTCGAAGAGAAGAGGTAAGTAGCTGATTGGAAGCGTGCAAAAGTTTAACATGTTCACTTCCAATAATTAGCTTGGTAAGATGATGCTTAGGAGGTAAGATGAGCTGATGTCTTGACTGGAAGGGAGTTTCAGCCTTGTCAATTCTTCCCCCTACTCGGAGTAAACCTCCATTGTCGACAAATGGATGCAAAGATTTCAATAAGCTTTTAGTAGGAACGTGTCCTTTATCATTAAGTTCTGTTAACTCTGTCATATAAGCTGATTGTTGAGCAAGTTTAATGCAGCAGTGCAATGACTGTTGAAGCTCAAGTGCTGAGAGAGGACCTTGCCGTCTCGTGTTGCTGATTCTACAGTTGAATGCAAATCTCAGCATGTATGCTGTCACTCTCTGCAGGCGTAACAATTTTGAAAAACGAGAAATGATATCATCACTTTCTGTAGTGACCATCAAGCATGCAGTAGTGCGTTGCCCAGTGGCAACTTGAATATGTAATTGTTTGGGTTGTTCTGGCCAAGATGCAAAGGGTTGTGAGATCCAATCAGGACCTTTCCACCACAAGTCATTTGAGGCAAGAGGTTCAGTTGAAACTCCTCTTGAAATGAGATCTGCTGGATTATTTTGAGTAGCTACATATCGCCAAGCAGCAGTTTCTGATAACTCTTGTATTTGTGAAACTCTGTTGGCTACAAAAGTCTTCCATTTGTGTGGGTTGGATTTAATCCATGCTAGAACAATCATAGAGTCCGTCCATAGATAGTTCTGTGAAGTCTGCAGCTTAAGGTTAACTACAACCTTGTAAAGTTTAGCGAGTAGTAAAGCACCACAAAGTTCGAGCCGAGGAATGGTTTGTTTCTTTAATGGTGCAACCTTGGATTTGGAGCAAAGAAGTCTGGTTTTCACCTCATTGCAGCTGTTCATAGAACGAAGATAAATACAGGCACCATAAGCCTTTACTGAGGCATCGCAAAACCCATGTATTTGTATGTCCCTTAATGTACCTGTGATTAGGGCGTGTCTTGGAATACGTATAGCATGAATGATGGACAATGTCTCGCAGAAATTTAGCCATTGTTGGATGAGGTGAGATGGTATCAATTCATCCCAACCGAGTTTTTCCAACCAAAGAGATTGTAGAAACATCTTGGCATTTATGACAATAGCACTCACTAGGCCTAAAGGATAAAAAATAGATGATATGACAGAAAGTATGCTTCGTTTGGTGTAGCTAGAGTTTAGATTATCCTGAAGAGATGGATTGTCTTGTATCTGGAATTGATCTGTTCCAGGATGCCAGAGGAGACCAAGAGCATGCACATTTTCACTGCTATCCAATGAAAGTGGAAGTTGTGTCTCTCTGTGTTCCGGTGGAATGGATTTTAAAATATCTTCATGATTAGAACACCATTTCCTAAGTGGGAATCCACCACTCTCTAACATCTGAAGTAGCTGCTTCTGAATATGTAAAGCTTGCTGTAGATCATTATGACCACATAAGTAATCATCTACGTAGAAGGATTCACGGATAGCTTGAGAAGCTAGTGGATATTTAGCCTCTTCCTCTGAAGCTAGTTGATGCAAAGTCCTTATGGCCAAAAAGGATGCAGGTTTGGTACCATATGTGACTGTAGTAAGAGCGTAGTCCTTGATAGGTTCATCTTTGTTTTCTCGCCATACTATTCTTTGAAGATCTTGATCATCAGGATGCATTTTCACTCGCCTGTACATCTTAGAAATGTCAGCTGAGAACGCATAGCGATAAGTTCTGAATCGTAAAAGTATGAACATAAGGTCATCCTGAATAATAGGACCTAACTTCAGCACATCATTCAAGGATAGTCCTGAAGATGACTGCGCAGATGCATCAAATACAACTCTGGTGCGAGTAGTAGTAGACAAATGTTTGAAAACTGCATGATGCGGAAGATAGTAACAAGGTTCGCCTTCCTTTGGTGGTGACACTTGCTTCATGTGCCCCATGGATTCATATTCAGAGAGAAATTGAGTGTAATCTTCTTTAAGTGTGATGTCGTTTTGAAGACGTCGTTCTAAGTGCATAAAGCGATTGATGGCTTGCTGTCTAGATTCACCTAAGCAATTTTTGTCCTCCTTGACGGGTAGACGAACTGTAAAGCTACCATCGACATTACGAGTGGTTGTTTTTACATAATATTCTTCACACTCCTTTTCCTCCTTAGTAAGAACATGCTGAGGAAATTCTTCCAAATCCCAGAAACGTCTTAACTGTGTGTCAAGGTTATCAGTGCTGATGAAGAAATTATGCTGAGGCGAAGACTAAGCCTTGTACTTGTATGATGACCTTGGAATAGGGCCTGATATTATCCAACCGAGGGCTGTGCTGGCTAGTATAGGATGTCCTTGTTTCTTTAAGGTTTTCCCATGCAATAACTCGAAGAATAAGGAACTTCCGATTAGGATTTCAACTTCATCAGGAATGTTGAACCTAGGATCTGCTAATGGAATGCTAGAAGGAATATTCCAGTTGCACAAATTGATATTTGTGGAAGGTAGTTTTCCTGTTATACGAGGAAGTACTAGACATTCAATTTTAGTCTTAAAATCATGTACCATAGATTTCAGATTGACCTGAACATGGTGTGTGGCCGTAGAAATGGTGCCATTTATACCATTGATAGGCGTATCAGCTGTAACCTTGTTAAGCTGTAAGCGCTTCGCAAGATCTGCAGTTATGAAATTGGATTGATTGGCAGAGTCCATGAGTGCTCTACATTGTATGAGATTGCCATATCTGTCTTCCACTTGCACTAGTGCGGTGGCAAGCAAAACCTGCTGTGTGGATTTTGATTTAAAAGAACAGTAGCTAGATGGCGCGTCAAATGTTCTAGTAGAATCATTTACAGGACTAGATGAAGTTGCACGTGAAACTTTTTTCTGTTACTATCATGAAGCAACTTGCTGTGAGTGGATGAGCCACAATTGCAGTATGAGGCACGATTACATTTACTTGATACGTGATTAGGAGCAAAGCAATT